>JASCQY010000206.1:15550-25958 GCA_030264315.1 Sardinella tawilis
TAGATAGATAGATAGATAGATAGATAGATATTAATACATAGATAAATAAATATAGATAGACTGATTTAACAAATGCAATGATTGTAATGAGTTGACTTCATCACTGCAATTGCGTTACATTTGACTGGAGACTAAGCTAAATGTGCTACGCATCAAAATCTGTGCATTTATACGGATTAGCCACTAATTTCTGAGTTTTGAGTTCACATCTGGCACCTGTGCCATTTTCTGCATAGAGGTCTGACAGACCTACTGTATGTGCTGTCAAAATCATGCAGTGTAGATTGCTGTCAATGCAGGACATTCTGGTGAACACTACAGCTGTTAAAATTATGAAATTTTCCAACATGGTTTTGAAACCTATTACATCTAATTTGCCTGGTGAACACATTATGGCCACAAAAATACATTTCATGTGTAAATATTTAAGACATGCAGACTGTTACTATGCCCGTGCTAAATAACAACCATTTTTGTCTGACACAGGTAAACCCTCTCCTAATCAGGGCATTATGAAATAACACTGTTTTACAAAGAGGTCTGACATCAGCATGCAGTGGGGGTTCCAAGACCCTTGCAGATAAGACTCCACTCACAATCCAAAACCTTAATGAAGAAGAAAGATGCACTGCTGTGCGGATTATTCACCCTTTACGTAAACCACTCTGATCCTCCGCCCCAAAGGGACATGTGTTCCGTCACCTTTGTTGACCCTCAGTGATACACTGCTAATTGCATAGGACAAAAAGCAGAATGTTTGTATGCACTTGTCAACACACACACACACAAACAAACAAACAAAAAGGCTGCTTGTCACAACATTATTTAATGTTGATTATAATGATGCTCTGAACAGAAATGTTATGTTTCAGTTTATGCCTTCAAATGGCCACACAAACTCTTCTCCAGATACTTTAGAGTGGATTATTGTAATTTAAGGAAAGATTTTGAGAAATGGATTTGGCTTGTTTGTGACACCTACGTAATATTTTTCCATAAAAATAATAAATAAGCCAGCCAAAACTCTTTCACAATTCCCAACATAATGGATCACAGTCTGTCACAGAAATAATGAGAAACTCATTATACATTTTTCCATGAGCACAATTTCAACCAGCGAGTAATAAAACAGAGATGTTTATAGTTGAGTACTGCTGAGGGTGGGTTGGGGGGGACGCTCTCTTTGTTAGAGAGGAGACTGAAGCGACACGTCTTTCCTCACGAGACGCCCTGCAGCCGCAAGAGTCCATCTGCATACTGGAACTCCGAGGAATTCTCGTACTCGAGCATGTCCAGTGCCACCTCACAGCTCTCCTTGACCACGCGCTCCTGGTCCTTGCGGTAGCGCTGGAGGATCTCCATGCATGCGTCCTTGCCGATGGAGCCCAGTGCTTCGGCGCATTCGTGCCGCACCATGGCGCTCTCGTCCTCCTTCTCCAGTGCCGCCCGCAGTTGGGGGATGCTGGCCTCGTGCTGGATCTGACCCAAAACGTAGCCAATCTCGTGGCGAAACAAGGCACTACTGCACTGGAGACCTGACCAAACCGAGGGTAAGAAGGGTCATGTTAGCTCACACACACAATCGTTTGTTTTTTTTATATGGATTTAATCTGGTACAAAAATGTCAGCTGCATTTTTCTTGCATTAACTTGAAAACACTAAAAAGACATTAAAAATGTTTTTGCAATGCTTAGTTCTGAGATTTGTGGCTTATGTGATTCTAATAACAACACAGTAAAATTCCAAAAGATTCTGTTTACCATCGCCAAGAGCTAGAACGGCCTCTTCAGTACCCAGGTTGCGCAGAGCAAACATGGCCCGGTAGCGCTCAAACAGTGGCAAGCTCTCATCCAAGAGCTGCGTCCTGAGCTCCGGCACACTCTTCTTGGGCGCTGGCGGCGCCGGGTCAACAGAGCTGTATGGGTTCCCATCAGCGCCCTCTTCAGTCCCGCCGCTCATCAACCACTCCAGTCGCCTCACAGCCAGCTGACATGTCTCTGCCACCTGCAAGAAGGTAGAAATACCAAGAGTGTATGGCTTAAAAAAAACTGACTTTGACTTTGAAAAGTGTGTCTTAAAAAACAGATTGTTTAAAGAGAGCATTATTAGCGTCATAGGCTCACAGCTGTTCCCAAATGGTTTTCAGTTAATCATTCTATACGGCATCTTAATGTAGCAGAAGTAGTTTGGGAATCAAATAGAATATTCAAACATTGCTTTATCACTGAAACATCTGTGGGGTAGAATATACCAAGAAAATCATGGAGGGTGTCATCTATTGTAAACAATTCAATACCTCTATAACAGGATCTTCTGAGTATTGCTTGAGTAAATCCAACACTGTTGGATTTCCAATTGCTCCCAAAGCCTCACCTAAAACAGGGATGGAATAGGATGGAATCAAACAAGATGTATGGACCAAAGAACATTTGAGCAATAGGGTGCATTTGTTTAAGCTATATATACTGTATAAATGAATGGCTCCAAGACATTTCTTGCCCACCTGCTTCGTGTCTGACCATGGGCTCTTGGCTCGTGTCTTTCAGAACACCTTCAAGAACGGGAATGGCTCGTTCATCTTGCATTTGCCCCAAACAGTAAGCTAGTTCATGTTTCAGTAAAGCGGAGTCGTCTTTGAAGGCCTGACTTATCCATTTGATGGCCTCTGGTCCACCCAGGTTACGCAACGTGAAAAGTGCCCGAAATCTTGTGGTCAGGTCTTGCTTTGAGTTGGCCAGTACTTGGCCAACGGCTGCCACATCCTTCTCATTGAACATGACTGTAAAATATGATGCCTACAAAGGTTAAGGAGAATAACAACAACATTTTTAAGAAAGTGTCCTTGGATTATCAATTCAGCACAACAGAGTAGTAGTAGTACATCAAGTATTGCTTATGCAAAGGAATTGTACCAATATTGTTGTGCATGCTGTGCTAGACAACTAAAATCCATCAGATGTAACGTTAATACCCAAGCCTCACAGAGGTATGCCGATCCTCACAACATTTCTCTCACTGTGAAAACGAATGTTAATATCCTTCCATAATTGTTGGGATTCCACCAACACTGCTAGCTTTGTGAAGGTTCGCAAGATAATGTTATTTGTAAGTACATTCACGTTTCCGTTTAAATTTATTGCAGATGCTTTTATGCAAAACGATGTCCAGATTAACAAAGAACTGGCAAATTATGTAAGAATACAATGGGCCTAATTAGCCCAAACAGCCATCACCAACTTCATGATTATGGAGTTAACTTAGTAGCTTAAGTCAACATCATTAGTAGACTGAGGTCGACACATCTGTGAGAAAGTGTAACTCGACAAAGTAATTTCAAATCATGAGTCCCACTGCAGGCTTTTTGTGGCCTCTTCTCCAGTAGGGTCTTTTACAACAGCTGGTAACGTCACGCAGTTATAAAATCCCTTGCTATGCTAACCATCTAACTAACGTTAGCTCAATTCCAGAGGCTAGTCACCGGTGACTTTGCAACTAGCCTACCAATCAAAAACACCATTAAACCGAGGAGAAATTTATTAATCGTTTGAGGAATTAGACAATATGTAAAATGATGTACTTACTTAGTAACTCAATCTATTACACTGGTGGCATCATCCCACACGTGAAACAAAACCTGTGGAAAAAAGTGACACACAACCCCAGCTTCTTTGCTTATTTTCAAATTCATGATCAGAGTTCTTTTTTTCCTTATCGCCCTCTACTGACGAGGAGTAAAAATGTATGTCGCCAGAGCTGGTATTTAATTTTTTTATTGCAGAAATTATACAATTCTATGCATAACTACTTAAAATTACTATGAAATCATTTTGACAATAGCAATATACACAAAACTGAAAAAATAACAACACAGTATTTGCTTTTAAAATACAGAACAGGCGTCTCCAGCGCTGGTTTCAGGGGCCGCTTTTCGCGGTTGTGTTTTGATTCGAATCTTGTGACGTAAGCATTTTAATGCATACCCAGAATCCCTTGCATTTTCATCCAAAACATCTTCGAGGGCTACAGTTTGGTCAGCTAATCAACCCTTTAATTTTCAGGAATATTTCCCTCGCATTCATCATTTTAATACCTGGTGTCTTTTCAGAATAATTTTACACAGGACAAGAGGTAAGCAGGCGCGAATGTCTTTGTATTCATCTGGTTTGTCCCATAGCTAACCAGCTAGCATGAGAGCTAATTTGTCTATTATGTCAAGGTAGCGATAAGTGAGATATGTTGTGTCGATATATAAAGTATTATAATGTGAGTAATGTGAGGCTCAATCTAGCACAGTCTGAAGGTTACATCGCGACATTTTAAGGGCCCTTTCATTGGAATCTTCTCTGCCAGGGAAAGTCGATAGCTATGCGGTAGTTTATCTCCCTGGTTGTCCCCAGGCCACAAAGAGGGTAAAACAGCGTCTAAGAAGTTCTGTTTAACGACTTTGAGGGGGAAAAGGAAAGCAGACTTTTACGATATGAATGCGGTGGAATAAGGTTGGGGATTTGTGGTAGAAATGCCTCTTCATCAAAGTTGGTTTGATGCTACTGGCTATGTTGCCCTTCATGATTGAACACGTAATCCTAGCCCACTGAGAATCGAATTCCTAACTTGTGCTGTCAGTCTCGTCTGCTGTTTACTCTATTTGTTTTATGTGTGCCCGAAATACGAGTAAGTGTTAATGTTACAATGGTGGCATAAATGTTAAATATTTTATTAGACCAGCCTCACTGGGCTTTGCCTTCTCCAGATCTGGTTGAAGGTCGTCACTTGATCACCCTTAGGTGCTGGACATTAGTCTATGTCCCTTGATCTTCCTCACAGACATTCATGCTCTGACATTGATAGATTCAAAGACTGTCGTGTGTACTGTTAGATTACTGATCGCACTTTCTTATATTTCCACATTGGCCAGTCTCCTCAATGGACCAGGACTATGAGCGGCGGCTGTTGCGGCAGATCAACATACAGAATGTAAACTGCAGTCCTGTTGTGAGTGTTAAAACATGAATAATGGATGTTTATGATGTCAAGACAAAATGTTGAGCTAGTCATACGTACTGGATAAGTTCAGTAAAACCTCCTAATTCTCCTCAAACAGAAAGCAACAGATGTGATTCGGAATCTGACGCCTACAAGTTCCCCACTGTCTTCTCCAAGCAAACATGGAGACAGATTCATCCCGTCCCGCGCAGGAGCCAATTGGAGCATCAACTTCCACAGAATTAATGTAAACACTGTTACCTGTGTGCTGTTATCTTCTAGACTGTTTAATCATGTACTGTGTATTGTAATATTTTGTCTATGCAGTCAGGTTAATTTGTTAATTTTGTTTTCAGGAGAATGAGAGGTCACCTAGCCAGAACAGAAAAACAAAAGATGCCTCCACAGACAACACTAAAGGTAAGGACAACTAATTGGGCATCGCAGCATAGGCTACATCTGTCATCCTCCGTATCACTGTTCTGGGAATCCTCACTGGCCCCCACGCCTCATATGTTCCTGTGTCTTTCCTTGCGGGGCTCTGTAGCAGATGGCCTAGCCTATTCAGCCCTGCTGAAGAATGAGTTGCTGGGGGCAGGCATTGAGAAGGTGCAGGACCCCCAGAGTGAAGACCAGCGCCTGCGACCTTCCACCCCAGAGAGAAGGAGACTGTTTAACGTGAGTGCCTCAGCTCTTTCAGACCTGAAGTCCAGTTTGCCCCGTATAACTTAAGAGTAGTCATGCTTGGAGAAAAAAAAAAAAACACAGTTTAAAATCATTTGCATGTCATCAACAGTTGTTGTTGATGATGATGATGATGATGATGGTGATGAACTGTAGGCATCATTTACTATCCTATTCTCACACATACTGATCTACTATACAGCTTAGTATGGCCATCAGGCCTATCTCCCCCTCATTCCGTTTGCCTGAGATGGGAACCAGTCAAACACTGGCTTTAACCGCAACACGATGGAGGTGGACTTTACACGTGTTTTGTTTCAAATTATGATGCATCCAGCTCTGTCCCCTGTCTGCAATCATTGGTCTGTTTGGCTGCAGATCTGGATAATGCCTGCAGAGGCTTTTTTTGCTCTACATCTGCTGATCCCACCCTGTGGAAGTCGGAGAAGACAGGAGAATAGCAAGACTGAGCTGCATAGCAGATCATTGGCTGTATCTCAAAGGCCTGCCTGAGATCTAAGCCCTAAGCCCTCACGGACTTGGCTGACTCAGAGTAGACATTGGCATTGGGCCAGTGTGCTTGTGAGAACCAAGCTAATCATTTACCATTGCCACTTTTTAAATTTGAAGCTAATGTCCCTCCTCCATCGCCTAGAAATCTTGATGAACACAACACTCTTATCTTTCTAGAGGGTTGTTGGGTGGCCTTAGCATGATGACGATGGGTCTGATTGGTCCTAGCTTATCCTGTTGCGTGCGGAGGCAGTTTGAAAGACAACTGCTGATTTCGCCCCGAGGATTGAGCCCGATATATCGGTCATGGCCAGATTATGCATTTTAATGTTAGATTCTGGCTTGTCAGGCGACCTCCTGTTTGAGGGAGTGTAAGCACACTGAGCGGAACCAGAATAGAGCCTTAGTTAAATGTATATGAACCGAGATACATATGAGCAGGTCCAGGATAGATAGTAATGCTGCCATCCAGAATGATTTTAATTCTTCTAGTCTCCAAAGATGCCTCAGTAAGCCCAGATGTGCGTTCTACATAAAAGTTGAGTCGACCACATAAAAGTTAAGAAGTCTTTTTTTCTCTCTCTCTCTCTCTCTCTCTCTCTCTCTCTCTCTCTTTCTCTCTCTCTCTCTTCCTGCCCCTCTTTCTGCCCTTCTTTCTGCATCCTTACAGTACTCTCTCAGTGCCAAGCGTTCCTCACCCGATGACAACAACACTCTGTCCCCCTACTCCCTGTCACCTGTCAGCAGCAAGAGGTAAACCGGCTTTACAATTCTAAACGGGCACAAAAAAGAACTCATGCTAAGAGTCTAAGAATATGTAGCCATGTTGAATATTCAAGCTTTCTTTGTTGCATGTCATTATGATGGTACAGAATAAGAGAGTAATATTTAGCCGGAGTAGTGATTTCAGTGCTTCCATATCAGGTGTGTATGCTGGTGTCTGTTACCTCTGTGTCATTTTACATCTCTCCACCAATTCATGTTATGTTTGCAGTCAGAAGCTGTTACGGTCGCCGCGGAAGCCCACGCGTAAAATCTCGAAGATCCCTTTTAAAGTGCTAGATGCCCCGGAACTTCAAGATGACTTCTACCTCAACCTAGTAGACTGGTCCTCCCTGAATGTTCTCAGTGTTGGCTTAGGGACCTGTGTGTACCTGTGGAGCGCATGCACCAGTCAGGTAGCTTCCATATCACATACAAGTAACGACTGCTTTGTATTAAGGTCAATAATCTTTTCTCAGCGTCTGTATTTATGTGAAATATGTGGGGAGGTAAAGGGCTTTGGTTGGTATCGCTTTTATCTATGAGGCTAAGCAGTATGACTGATCTGTTTGCTACAGGTGACGCGTCTGTGTGACCTGTCAGTAGAGGGAGACTCTGTCACATCGGTGGGATGGTCAGAACGAGTGAGTAACACCCACGCTCTACCCAGATCAGTGGGCTCTCTGATGCTACAGTGGAGCCGTTAAAGCCTGCAGTATAGAAACACATGTGATATGGCATGACGCTGTGTTTGTTTTCACCATAGGGCAATCTGGTGGCGGTGGGAACACATAAAGGCTTTGTGCAAATATGGGACGCGGCAGCAGGCAAGAAGCTATTTGCGCTTGAGGGCCACACGGCAAGAGTGGGTAAGGTCTCACACTCTCTCTCAAACACATACACACACACACACACAGACGCACACAAGTTCAAAACTAACCTCTGAGGAGACTGTTGGCTTTATTGAAATGAGGGGCAAAGTGCAAAGTCTAAGCTCTAACTTTAAAGCTAACGTAATGACTTTGCAAAATCTATTTGCTGGCTTGATGCAATGAGCAGGACCCCTACGTGTTCACAGCAGTGGGAGAATGAACTCTGTGCTCCCACACAACACACAGTTTGCTTTATTTCACCTATGAGACATTTCCATCTTTGGCGAACTTAACCATTTGTGTGTCATTTCAATAAAGAACTCTTGTAGCCCTCAGCAATGTTTTGGTGAGCAGTGACCATGTCCAGTGGCCTCTCTCTTAGGTTTTTTTGGCCATTGCTGGCTTCTTTATCCCTGCAGGTGCTTTGGCGTGGAACGCCGACCAGCTGTCCTCGGGCAGCCGTGACCGCATGATCCTGCAGAGGGACGTGCGAACGCCCCCACAGCAGTCTGAGCGGCGGCTTCAGGGCCACCGGCAGGAAGTGTGCGGCCTTAAGTGGAGCACCGACCACCAGCTGCTCGCTTCCGGGGGCAACGACAACAAGGTGGGTGGCCATTGACTGCTCCGCAATCGATTCCTTTTGCCTGCTCTCTCTCTCTCTGTCTGCAATATGGCATCCATGTCCATAGCCATTTTTAACATGGTGACGCCATGCCAAATATTTTGATATACTATGTTGATAGTATGCTGTGTGGAACTAGCCTGGTGCACCAAATGCTTTCAAATTGTTTCACTTTATGCAAAGTATCAGGAATCCCTCAATTGGCCTAAGTTTCCTTCCTCATGGGCAGATGCTTAATGTGAACTTTAAAAGTATTGGGCATGCCACAGCCCTCTGTTGGTTGATTGCCGGGCTAAAATTTTGTTGGAGGAGAACTAAGCTAATTAAATGGAGAGATCCCTGAACGTGCTGGAGCTCAGTGTGATATTGAGCGGAAGCACTAGATGGCGCAAGCTAATGTGAAACTGCCACACTTCAATGAGTCAAGGCTACATACTTTACTTCAAATTTTATGACCATAATTAAATAAATATAGTAATAATAATTTAGTATATAATAATAATAATAATACCTCTATTTGAAGAACAATTCACACCTTTTTGGCCAGATTGGTGGTTTTAGTATGCGCTGACATTTTGGTATACTGTATGTAACCAACCTTACATAGAAGAATAAATTTGATTGCATATAGTTGACTTCCACGTGTTCCATCTTCCGCAGCTGCTGGTGTGGAACCATTCCAGTGTGGTGCCGGTGCAGCAGTACACAGAGCACCTGGCGGCGGTGAAGGCCATCGCCTGGTCGCCCCACCAGCACGGGCTGCTGGCATCGGGGGGCGGCACGGCCGACCGCAGCATCCGCTTCTGGAACACGCTCACAGGGCAGCCCCTGCAGTCCATCGACACAGGCTCACAGGTCTGCAACCTGGCCTGGTCCAAGCACGCCAACGAACTGGTATGTATTCAGCCCAGGGCAAAAATGCATGTGTCCTGAAATGGTTTGAGACAATAGCAAGACAGCATCTGCACCTTATAGTCTGTGAAGATGTTTTTCTCGTTTTTAGAAAGATCTGATTATCTAAAATAAACTTCTTGGGTGTGTTTCCCAAAACCATAGTTGCTAACTAAGTTAGCAGCTTTGTTGGTTGCAATGCAATTTACCATTGCCAACCAACTAAATTGCTAATTTGTTAGCAATGATGGGTTTGGGAAACGGATCCCTAGTTGGAAGTGTGAGAGTTTGATACTGTTTACCTTATTTATGGCCCTCTTGTGGTTTTCAGAGTGAAAGGCATTTGTTTGTTGATGTGTTTTTATTGTTTGCCCACTTAGGTAAGCACACATGGATACTCCCAGAACCAGATCCTGGTGTGGAAATACCCGTCCCTCACACAAGTGGCCAAACTCACCGGACACTCATACAGAGTCCTCTACCTGGTAAGACAAGACAAACTCCCAAACAGCCTGCACTGTCCAAGCAACCCATTCACTCTTGATATGTGGTGTTTGTTAGAAAGTAACTAATGAGGAATCTGACCGTGTGTGTGTGTGTGTGTGTGTGTGTGTGTAGGCCATGTCACCAGACGGAGAGGCCATCGTCACAGGAGCTGGGGACGAGACCCTGCGATTCTGGAATGTCTTCAGTAAAACGCGCTCAACGAAGGTACACCTTGCATATTGTACATCATACGTGCGCTGCCACACCCACTCTGTCTGCCCATGTGACATTTTTGTAACAGTTTGGGCTCTTGTGCTCTTGCTCTTGCTCTTTGCGCGTTTAAAGGAGACAGAGTAGAAAAGCATTTATGACTTGGCTTTTATGAATTAGGAGAGGTTGTGAATGACCAAAGAGCTATCATGAACATGAGGCATGGTTGTATCCTCCTTCATATGGAAATTTTGAATTTAAAAATAGCCACTGAAACATGGGCGAATAAGAGCAAAGGCTACAAGTGATGTCAGATAGCACAAAGCCATTGCAGTTCGATTGTGGTTGCCAGAGAAGGGGCCATTTAGCTAAAAAGACCTTTTCA
>JASCQY010000207.1:43385-57589 GCA_030264315.1 Sardinella tawilis
CCCGGCGCCGGCCCCCCCCCCCCCCCCCCCCTCCTCTTGCCACCCCCACTATTCAACACCCAAAACACACTCACTCCCCATCACTTGAAATGTCACAAAAGAAACAAAACGCAACAAGCCCCAAAAGACGAGACAAGACAGGCAGATGTTGAGAGGACAAGGTGCAGCAGGAAAAGGGGAGGAGAGGAAAAGATAAAAACTAAAACAAGTTGCCCGATTCGTACTGTATGTAGTCGCACTGCCAAAAGCAATGGTTATGTAAAATGACAGATTCAGTACAAAATGCCGCCCCCCTCTCGAAGAAAAAAAAAAAAAAAGAAAAGAATTGAAAAAGGTTTATGATCCATTAACGGTCCCATCCCATAGCCTGCCACTTGCCCTGTATAACGCACACACCCACACACTTGGTTTTTCTACCATGGGCCCCCCCTCTCACCCCCTTCTAGAGAAAACACATTTCTTTTCCACCGAGCGTTTGAAATCTTCTCTGTGTGCAGGTTTCCTGGAATAATGTGTGTGTTTTTCTCACTGCATTCCCACTGCAGGGCTGGTCTGTGGTCAAAATTCAGTGACTTTTTTTTTTTTCTGTCCTTTTTTTATTCTTTTTGTTTTCTTTATTTTTTGCTGTCTATTTCGGCGTGTGTAGTTGTCCCCATGGAAGGTGTTTCTTTTTTTTTTCGCCAATTTGCGTGTCAACCAACTGCACAACAGTGTCTCACTGTCCAACATGGAAAAAAAGTCTAGTGAAAATATATATGTACATAAACATTATGTATATATATGTAAGATCTGATTTGCTAGTTCTGTAGTTCAATACATTATCTTGAGTAGTTTTACCTCTCAATCTTTGCTATTAATTTGTGGCTGCAGACTATTGTAATTTTGTTGCGCAATGTAACATTTAACAGGAAAAAGATAAATAAATATTGTACTACCGGACTGTACGATATTAAACATGTCTGCAATTCTTGGTGGAACATGTAGAAAACATATTGTGTTTTAATTATTTATTCTACATTCATATGGCAAATATGTTGTTCCAATATAGAATCTGTTTGACAAATTGGCCATCACCTGTGGAATATCTTGATTGCAAGTGGCGATTTCACAATTGCATATATAAAAACACTATGTTCTCTTTTTTCATAATAAAGGCAACTGATTTCAGTTTTAAAGAAACTTGGTAAAAGTTTATCAAGCTATTTCTTTAGATTCCTTAAGTCTGAGCACACATACCGCAAGTCAATCACTGCACGATTGGTCACTACCGCAACCAAGCCAGGTATTGAAAACAAAGTAGTGTAGCTTCTTTCCCTATGCCCATCATGAGCTTTGGATAGTCTGGCCGTCCAAGCCATCACCATAGCGACCTAGTGTTTGTTAAATACCATACACAGTGGAGATTCTGCTCAGGCTGACATTCAGGCAGACATCCGCATTGAGCCATTTTACAAGAAGCCCCAAGGATTTGCCCCAGAATGATTGGAATTTTGCTAAGGACAGGGAATCCCATGGACTGCAGGAATGCTGGTAGATCAGTCTACAGCTGACAAGAAAAAAATCCGCCACACTGTTGAAGCACTTCAACTAGAATCCTTGTAAAAAGACAATATTTGTGTTTTGTTTTTTAAAAAAGACATTTATTTAAAAGATGGTGAGTGTTCATGTATTAAAACATGTTCCATTCGCCTTGTGAATTTTATTCCACTCCTGCTGCAGGAGAGAAGTTAACATGACTTAGCTGTAGTTAGACTTCACTTCTCTTAGTGAGTAGTCTTCACAAAAAATAACTGAAAGGCAGAGATGGGATATTTACTGACTGGTTAATACACTGGGGAAGGTTTAGCTGTTTTAACTGTTAGTCCAGGAGTGTTCTAGAAACATTACCTCCGGGGTGTCTGTTTTTGTCATGGCGATCAGAGGTTAAAGCCAGACAGCTTTTAAAAAGTGCTTACAGCAACTTTTAATACACAGGCTTTTTTGGTCTACCTTAAGGGCTAATATTCTTGTGTGTATATTGAAGACAACCAGGTTTAGCTTGAAGTGTTTTGTTCCAGAAAATTGAGTATATGATGTTCAAAGAATTTCAGTGGGTGGGTAATTACTGTCAAGTCTGAAAATCCTTTCAAACTTCCCAGAGCAAAGGCTAGGCAGCATGGTTACGTTACAACCAAACAGTTGATATTATTGCAGGTCTAACACTGTTCATGACAAAATCATTCCAGAGCACGTAATACACATCAAGTGAATAGGAAAGAACACAAATGGATTTCCAGTAAACATAGGCTACTGTACGTCCTCTTTCAAGCTGAAAACTTAATACCTAAAGAGCTGCCAAGAACAGGCGATGTGCTTGTCATTCATATTTAATAAAGCAATTACCTGAGATCACAGTCATGATCTGTACCGTCGCCACCAATAGCCAAATTCAGCTCCAACATCATTGGGGATTAGTGCAACACCTTGAGACGTCAACAAGCCATTTCAAACACAGAATGGTGGTGGCTACTGACTAAAGCTTTCATAACACCGCAAGACAACGTCATGTGAACAGATGTGACTGACAGGTGATACACTGATGTATGCTTGAGCTGAGGTGAACAAGTAAACCGCAAACACTTCTAAAAGCACTTATGGCTGAAGTACACTTAATAGACTTTTATATTTAAAAACTTGATAAGGGCAAAGTGTAAAAATGTGAGACACTAAGTAGTGGTGTTAATGCATTTAAAAAGGTGTTTTTTTTTTCCTCCTCGTGATGTGACAAGAGTAGTAGTAGTTTGTCTTGGAGTGTGCTATTGCTGTTGCTGGTCCTCAGGAGAAAGTCTCCCCACCGAATCTGGTGATGAATCATGGCCTTAAGGAAGAGAAATGAAGAAGCCAGCACCTCTTAGTCAGAGCATTCTGCGGAGAAATAACAACAAGGGTTACCATAAAGTGCTGCGACTGGGCCACAAGAATGCTAGTGCTGTTTGCTGAGTGTTGTTACTTGAACACGCTAGATGGATTTCAGTGGAGTGGATCATCATTTGCATGCACAGAGGAAGACACATTTCAAGTCTTAAAAAAGCTAATTAAAAAAACTGGTATAAATTGGGGGAGGGGGGGGTTATGGAATGGTAGCCAGTGAGATGTGGCACCCACTGTCACATGTATCTATAATTTCACATTTATACACATACATTTATCTGTAATTTCACATTTATCAGTTCAGTCAATAAAATACTGAAACCAATAATCAAATCAATAAAATACTGAAACCATTACAAGAAAACAGTCAACAAGGAAACTCAATATAGAAGCACACTTTAATGTCAGCCCCTGACCTGTGCCCTCTTTGGAACTGGCCTCCGCCAGGTTGTCCATGGCTGAGAGGATGGAGGAGAAGAGGTGGTCAGCATGGGTCTCCAAGGCCTGTGACTGTCTCTCGATCAGCACCAGAGTCTCCTTCAACACTGGCAAGACATAGCAGGGAACACAATTAAAGACACACAACAACAAGTGGATTCTCATAGTCCCTCAGTCAACACCAGAGACTCTTTCGACACTAGCAAGACACAGCAGAGAAGACAAATATAAACCTACCAAAGGTGAACTAATCGAAACCATGTCGCACAGCAACAACTGGATTCTCACAAAGGCCTTGCATCATTCAACACAGTGGGGCCAAAGTTCATGAGGACAGAGTGGCCAAATATAGTTTAATGGCAGCCCTTGCCATCTGTGGCACAGGAGTGAGGCTGCGGCATCGCTCGTGAGGTATGGCTGGGTCGGAGACAGAGAGTATAAATAAACAGGAGAGGCCGACTGCTGGTCTGTTGGCTCTGCACGCATGACTGCCCTCTCCTGGCTGACCTCTCTCCTTCTTCCTGTAAGGCCAGGGAGCTATGGCACTATGGGTATGGAGTTACACTGCACCACACGCTTGAATGGCATTCGGACAAACAAGGCTGGGGACATCTGTTGACCTGCTGCAGACGTTTGTTAGCCTCTGCTCGAGAATGTGATTATGTTTTGTGTTCAAATAGTCATCGCAGAAACATTTGAACGGTTCAGCTGAATTTTATGACGCATGAGGCCACTTCTACATTGCTCTGTTTCGGCCAAAGGAGGAACCCAATGGTATCCATTCTTCACTCCTTCATAAGGGTTCGGTGGTAACTTGATGTTCTGTGTTTCACTTCTGTAAAATGATTCCTCGTCTTTCTAGAGGAGCTTG
The DNA here is from genome assembly GCA_030264315.1 of Sardinella tawilis. NCBI lineage: Eukaryota > Metazoa > Chordata > Actinopteri > Clupeiformes > Clupeidae > Sardinella > Sardinella tawilis. Next base: position 47,605 of record JASCQY010000207.1, read on the forward strand.
ACAGATAGCTTTGCTAACTGTCCCTCCTGTCTAGCCTGTCTGTTTTGTCTACACAACTTTTCAGCACAAACACCCATAAGCTACAACACAACATAAACTGATGACGGAGGAACTGGAGGACTGATCTTCTATTCGACACTGGAAGGTGGTGAAACTCACTAGAACAATCTTGTGCCTAGTTCTTGTCCCAAGAATATTCAGCATTCTGAATAACAGCTCAACTATTATAGAGTCAAGTTTTACTGGATAAGGTTTTATTGATTATTTACTTGATTGATTATTACTTTATTTGATTCATTCTCAAGCACAAGAGGCCACATATCTAATCTATTGTGTCCTTCTATACATAACTAATCACTTGACAATGAAAGTACAACAGAGCGCTTAAGTTGGTGAGAGTGGAGAGAGTTTTTTTTTTTTTTTAGGTCTATACTCCCTGTGAGTGTTTCGAGGTATTGGGTGCGTATAGACCTCTTCCTCTGTGTTTAAACATTCATGATGGAGCCGGAGAGAACCGGAGAGCCTCACCAGGAGAGGTCGAGTTCATGCAGCGCAGCAGATCCTCCCCCGTGTGCAGGACAGCCGCGGTCAGAGGACGATGGGCTTGGACGTCCCGCTGGAAACTCTGGCAAACCGAGAAGGGGATGTAGAACGTGGGTAAAGAGAAAAGAAAAGATGGAGGGCAAGTAGATACTTACAGGAGAAGTAGAGTGGCTTGGAATGTGTGCATTGCATTCATTGACATAATTAGCACTTGAATGGTTGTGAGGGATCAAACAGGCACGGCTTACCTTGTAATCAGCCAGAGAGCTTTTGACACTCTCTATGTCCACCGAGGGTGGAGTGAGGCCTTCCATTTTATGCACCACATTGTACAGCCACTGAATGAGTTCTTCAAGGTTCGCGCAAAAAGTCTGTTGGAGAAGTCCAAAGTGAACAGACTGAGCAGTCATATTTTTAGAACAGGGTGTTGTTTCTGGGTATATATATATACTTTGTACTACGACAGATGCTGTTATGCAGTTATTCATTTTTGTGAACAGCAAATAATGACATGTAATCAGAGATGAGCTTTTGTGTTCCTAAATAAAGAGGAAGTAAAGTGATATGACCTGAATCAAACAGGTTTTTACAGCACAACCAGAACTCCAGCACTTCCTACTGCTAATGACCGTACTCTCTCACCTTAACATGCTGTACAAGCGACTCTTTGCTCTCCGCATCCTCCGCCTCCATATGGGGACCCTTTGTCAGCTCTGACAAAGAAACTCCGCCCAGCCGATTCATAATGGACGCCACTTCCTTCACGCTGCCACGATTCACTTCTGTGTTCAACATGTGCAGCCTGGACTCGAACATTTTCACTTCCTCCGAGGGCTCCTCGATTCTCGGTAGAACCCCAGACACGGATCCGGCTTCCTCCTCTTCCTCTTCCAAAGTGTCTTCCTCTTCTTCTTGCAAAGCGGCAGTTTCTGCAGACTGCTTTTCCGTAGAGGACGTCTCCCTTTCCAGGGACTCCCAGCTGGAGGTCACGGGTTGGCTGATCTGAGCGGAGATGTCCTTGAGGTGCTGGGAGAGTGCCTGGATCTCCTGAAGCTGCTCCGGCAGAGCCAAGAACTCCTCGTCCAAGTCTCCAGGCAATCCCGGACGGGGTAAGACATGCAGAGTGGGGATGAAAGTCGCGGGCGACCTCGAAGCGGAAAAGACGCCAAGCTTTCTGTAGTGAAACCACTGCTGACGTTGGCGCTTGCCATCACACTCCAAGCTTTCCACTGAAAGGCCAATGTGGTCGACCGAGTACAGACTGCTTGACAATCTGCCGTCTGACGACTTTGACTGGGACAGCTCCCTAGAGCTGAGACCGTGCAGCCCTAAAGTCTTATGGGCTGACTGAGGGTTGCCTGTCTTACCCCCTCTGGTAGCACACGACCCTGACTGATCGAAACATGACAGGGTGGACGAGCTACAGAACCGGTCTAGTTCGATCCCCGAGTCCTCCAAAACCACGTCTGTCTTTGGATGTGACCCCAAATGGACTGACTGCTCATGTTTGCTGCTAACATGGCCGGGCCTTAGGGGATACGTGTAATCCAAGAGAGCTTCGTACTCTTTGTCCGGGTCCCAGTTCGGGGACCTGCGGTCGGGGGAAGGCGGCAAAGAGGTGGGAACGGCACAAGTCCAGTAGTTCGCTTGATAAAGCGACATCTGATGAAATGGCGGTGGGCTGACTTTACTGCTACTTTTCGAAGCCGACTCGCGTACCAGGGCGTCTCCTGTGGTCTTTCTAGACGGACATGATAAAGTTGCGCGAGTGGCTCTCTGAGTGGAGGAGAACCTGGGGCTCGGTGACACCGCCAGGCTGTAGACGTCCAGCGGTGGGCTGGAAAAACTCCGCCTGCTGCTGTTTTTCCCGGACGGCGTGTTTTGGGCTGGGGGCCTGAGCGCAGGCTCCTCAGACATCGACCAGGACCTCAGATCAGCAGTGGTGAGAGGTGGTGACAAGTCCTCCCTGGACACTGAGCGGGACAGACCATAAGGCTTCACAGGGCTGGGGCATGTCAGAATGTCTTTAAACCCCCGACAGGGTTGTGACTCCCTCTCATTGTTGACATGGGTTTCTCGGCAAGAACCAGTTTGGTGTTTTTCCTGAAAAAAAAAGAGAAGAGAATAAGGACTATTTAATACAGCTCTGCCTGAATTTTCTCACACTACAATAATTGTACGTATTATTTTATAGTACGTATTATTATATAGTAAATGATAGGAGATGCAAATAAAAAATGTGGAGTTTTATCAATATAGTTTTACAGCACAAAGAATATGTTAGTATCTTAACATATAACAAAGACTTCAACGCATAAATGATTCTTGTTTCACCTGTGCCGTGAGCTCCTGAGAGAGGGGGTTCTTCAGTATTGACGTATGCCGCTCTGTGGACACCAGTGGCTTTCTAGTGATGTATTGCCCTTTGCTTGTCATGCACCTGGACATTGGTGCCATGGTGACCGTCTTCTTGTTAGCATTCCTCTCTTTGTCCCAGCCCTTGGCCTCATGGCTGGGTATGGACTGTGCTCTCTCTCTGTCCCCTGGTGCCTGGGCTCGCCGGTGAGCATGCCCGCTCCGGACGAACTCAGGTATCCTTGTCCTCCACCTCCCCGTCTGTTCCATCTGACACTGCGTCGCGGGGACCGCTCTGTCAACTCCCGGCGCCATGGCAACCTGGTGAGGCCCACTGATGCATCATGTGTCCACGGCGATGGCTGTGTAATGACATAACATGGCTGTGTCACACACTCAGACAAAGCGGCGTTCACATTTGCAGTAGCAGTGCTGGACTTATTTTTAATGGATTATGGGGTTGGGTTTGTTTTAGAAACAAGGTAATGATATTACATGTCCTGTAAAGGGTGGGTGCTTATCAGGTTGGCCATTTACAAAACAAGGACAAGCACACGGAGCAGCTGACGGTAATGATATGTTTGCTCTTGGCTCGCATCAGTAATTTCATCAAGACTGCATGTCCAGACTTGTTGAGAGACCAGGCACAGAACACAGCGCTTTATACACATCTACACAGGGCATGGACTGACACACTAACACACACACACACACACACTCATAGACAGAAACAGAGAGGGATTCACATAGACATTCATTATAATTCTGCTCTGAACTGTTTAAACAGAAAGGGGTGCTAATATACAATATATACTGTATTTTAGCAATCCATACACAAAAACTGTTGCTTATTTTCAGCTTCATATGATGGGGGTGCTATAGTGCTTTGTGCACCTCATTTCAAGTACCTCTGGTTGCCATGGCAAATGACAGAGGAGGAGCTTATGAAAAACAGATCGCACAGTCTGGTCCATAACAAAGACTGACAGTGCACTGAGCTCTGAGCTGTCTCTGGCTATACCACATCACCGTTGAATGGCTTCAGACTCTACAAAATGATATTAAAGCAACTCAAATGAAGTGTTTGTCTACGCCCTGCATATCACCCTGGAGCCCATGCACAGAGAGCATGAAAGCCAAGGGCAATCAGATTAGATCGTATGATACTGTAGGCGTTATTCTTCATACACATAAAGAGAAGTCAGCACTGTCAAGATTTCCCTATTCGTTGTCCATCACTTCCATGGATAGGCTGTATGTGTCTGCCGATCCGCCTCTTTTATGTGCTTGTATTTAGAAAACAGCTGGAGAGTGGCTGGTGGCAGATGTCTGTCAATCAAACTGGGGTTGCAGATTTTGTAGACTAAAAATCCAAACTAATCACAGAATACCACTGTATTCATTCCAGTGTTTTATAGTATACATCTCCATCATGCTCTTCAGAAACACCAGCCACTGGCTTACTTAGGCCTACTTTAAATTAGCCTACCAGCTGTATGTAGGTGCTACATTATATTATTTTCATTAATTTCTGAACTGAGCCTTTATATTGGAGTCCGCTCTATAGAAAGGCCCAGTTCACCCAGTATGCAATCTCACCAATGGCACTACAGAAATTGTGCATGATATGAATAGTTATTCTATTCACAATTTGCGTGAGGTGACTTGGTGACTTTGTTTATTCCTGCAGATGTTGGATGTGTATGGAGGAGGCCTTCTTGACGGTAAAACCAAATCCCCATGCTGTACCATCACATACATGCATCATATTTTGCACAACTAGGCTACAGGGTATAGACCATTTCACGTTCTAATTCTCTAGCTGGATAAAACAATGCTTGAACATTTTATCTTGGTCCCCAACTATTTCCTGTTACATTAACATAACATATGGAATGTTAAACAGGAAGTCCTGGGGGACCAGCTATGGAACTAGAACCTGAAATGGTCTATAGCACTGACATCATGACATTAGATAACTAGGGGTCATTAAAATGGGTTAACTCTAAACATTAGAGGTGCACTAGCCTGACCATGCCTCCCAAAGCACTTCCTCTTAGTTATCATCTCCCTACAGCGCTGGTCTGGATTTGAGCTTGTCGTCTCCAGTGGCATTTGGACCCGATACAATCAGCAAACAGAGGGAGGCATTGTCAATGCAGAGCAAGAACATCAGGACAGTCAGGACAAGCCGCCCCTTTAAACTTAAAGATCTCCAGCAAGCAATTATTTCTCACTGTCGAATGGCCAGACCCTCTTTAAGAGATGAAAAGTAGAGTGATTGGGGCTGGTTTTATTTCCATAATAGAGGAGCACCTAACCAATGAAGAAATCTTTCAATAGATATTCAGCACTCCACATTCCTGATTTTGAGTTTTTCAAACCAAACTGCATAAGGGCTTCAGACCACACCTGATGCTTGTTGAAGGATAGGCTACATAAGCCACCCTTAATAATACTATAATAAATGTGCCATAACAGGTCTATTTGAATTTATTCTCTGTGGCATCTAAGCAAATGGGCAAGCCTAAAGCTAGTTGTTCCTAATGTTATGGTAAGTTGCTGCACCATGTCATAACCAGCGCAAGTGGATAGGGTGGGTGGGCATACCATGTGGGTAACACTGTGGGCTGAAAGGCTTTGAAGGACACAGACTGCTTGACAGCTAAAAGCAGTTACAGCTATGGTCACTCAGATGAAAAAGAGGGGTGGGTCTTTAGATGTGGGTCAGCACATGTTGCACACTCACACATGATACAGAGACCCCCAGTTATTGCACATCTGCCTCACTGGGTATCATAGCAACATGTGGACCCCAAACAAATGACCAGTGCGTGCAATGACCCATTGCAATGTAAACTACTGCCCATAGCCTATAAGTTGTTGGCTACTAGCCAGCCCACCAAGGATCTTGTCCAGTTGTGAGTTTGAGTAGAATCTAGATTCACATCCTTTATGTTGTACTTAAACTGGACAAACTGTCTACCAATGCAAGTTCTCAAGTTCCGATAGTGTCATTTAAACACCTTAATGAGTAGCTCTTTGCACAGTGCAAACAGGACCTCCATCAGAATTCTTCTAGAAAGAAAAGTGGTGGCCTATCTAAATCCTATGTAGGCTACTCTTTTTTCTTTTTTCTTTTTTTAAATCAACATAGCCTACACTGGTCACTATCATTACTTGCCATCATTGCATCACCCAGATCATAAGTCAGCGCTTGCTTTCTCCTCAAAGTCACGGCTACACATAACAGCTCATGGAAAGTTATCTGAGCCTCTGGAATGAGAGCTGGGAACGCGTAAAAGAATTCACTCGTCACCACTGCTAGGCTATATTTAAATAGTCCAACAACAAGGGAGTGCTGGAGAGAAAGAAAGGACAAAAACTTCACATTGGACAAACGTTGTCTGCGTCGTTCACACTGGGTATTAATGTGGTATCCTATAACACTGCGATATAAAACAGAGCATATCATATAGGTGGAATGATGCAGTAGAAGATGTGCATCGTATCCCAAAGTCACGGGTTTATCAAAAGGAACATGTAGGCTACAGCATAGGCTACATTCTGGTCATTTGCCTCTCTATAGCCTATTACCACGATTCTCACCCTGTGGTTGTGACAGCATCGGATACGTTCATTGAATTAAACACAACTTTAGCAACAATTTAATAACCTTAAAAACAATTCATAGTGCCTACCTTTCCCCATCGAACTTTTCTTAGACGGATGATCTGTTTCAGTAACGCATGATATGATACATTGAATTGAAATTTCTGATACAAAGAAGTACCATCAGTACACATTCCTCTTCCCAGTGAGGAAATGGTTTGCAAGTAAACAGGCGGGGCCAACGGAAGAGATTGCCTCGACCAGCCAATAAGGCACATCTGTAGTTTTTTTATGAAGACAAAGGATGCGTTCAAAACCCGGTCCACGTCCCTGAAACAAAAAAGGATAGCCTTAGCCTACCACTACACCTTGTTCTTTTCTTTATGGGCCTGTGATTCCATGTAGACACATAAGGTGTCCTTGTGCTACTCATTATAGGGATATATAATATATTAAAAAAAGGGGGGACAGCAGGCGACTACAAAGTTATGGGTTCAGCGCCACCCATTGGGCAAGTTGCTCCTGCACACTTACACAGAACAATACAGGCCTGGAGTTCTCAAACTTTATTGGGACCCCCATGTGGCACAAAAACCTCATTATCCAGCGTCACCAGATGACCCCGATTTCCGGGGATATTTTCACAGACCCCCTAATGTGCTAAGGACTCCTAGGGGCCTCCGGACCCCAGTTTGAAAATCAATGCTACAACTGTTTTTATCTTACCATGCACAATTAGGGCCAGACAGACACCTTTAAATAAATTATCTTGACACATAATCAACATAGATGCTCAGATTTAATGTTAAAAGCAAATATTTGACCATGAAAAGTAGAAAAGATGTATTACAAAGATAGTTCCCACATAAAAGTGAAAGGCAGTATAACACAGTAGAATATGCCAGATTAAAGATTAAACTTTTTGCTAACCCTTTAAACTAGAAGTGTTAAAGATGTTAATAAAATATAGGCTATACTGATTTTGATTACAACAAATTGAGACAGCATCCATCAACAGTATCCAACAAAGTACAAATTATACAGTATTCCAAAACAATTAAAAATAAATTACAGTCTTTCATTTAGCTTATCTATTTGTGGCTGCTTCGATACATTCTGCACATCTATAAAACTTTTCTATAATGGCTGTAGTCTGCACAGCAAAACTTTTCTGACACGATGAGCTCCATGACATCCATAAGTGACTATTTGTGGCAATCATAAATGCAAGAGCTGGTTGGGTAACTGCTCCCAATTCTGGCTGATCAGGAGCTGTAAGGCGCTAGAGAATAAACTATCCAAATATTTCACATGCAAATCTATCTTCTGCAGCAACCATAACATAAGCCAGAGCCAGGAAACATTTGTTATATTATATGCGAGCATGCTTTTTGGTACTTCTTCTTCTGATTCTCTGATCACCATCTTTTTACCAGCTCAAGTTTTGTGACCGTCACAAAATTATGGCATTAAGCTCATGACATGACAAAAGTGTGACAAACATTTTAATACATACACTTATCTTTCATTTCCACCCTTGAGAATCACATTGATGAGAAATGTTCCAAATAATTACAAAATTGAAATGTTCTATTAATCCCTTCATTTAGTGGTTATCTTTTGCACTGACACAAGACAGTTGAATTTCACATTTCTCAGAGAAAATAATACTGATGTTTCACCTCAGGGTGGCGCTATAGTCACAGAAACAGATGTGCGTCAGACTTTTCTGCTAGTGCCACCAGCTGGAGCTATAGGACCACAAAACAAAAGGGGGCAATGGCCATCTTCATTAGACATACACTTTTGACAAAAACTTCCTTCAAGTTCTTTACAAAGTTGGATTCAAATTCTCCGCTGGACTAAATGATCCAGAATAATGAGAGTTTACTTCATACACGTTTGGCAGCTGGGGGGTTGTGTCTACCATGCTTTGATTTGATTCAAACTGGACCAGTGAACATGCACTGAATGGTCACAGAGAAATGCTGTCCATACCATTTACCAGCAGCCTTATGCTGGACATGTAAAACACCACTGCGGAACGTCCCACACAAATATTTACAACAAATAGGTTCTCTTCTCTAGCATTAAAAGATGGGGTTAATATGTCACACAAGTAAAGAACAAACACAAAACCTGGGTCACTCTGCAAATAATTGTCCTATTTGTTTACACCAACACTGACTACTTCAAGCTTGGGAGAGTTCCCTTTGGATTTATAAAAACAAACAATCTGTCAAAGAAGGAAGAAAGGGCAGTACTGATTGGAAAAAAAGTCTGTTTGCACTTGCAAACACTTTCACCACACAAACAAAACCAAACCATGGCCCATCTGACAAACAACTATGTCGAATATGGCACATTTTATCATTTTCTCCATTATTTTCCACACTGAAAAACCAAATGACAGATACAAGTAAACTTTCCACATAAGAGGTAACAGTGTTCAGTATGCATGTTGGCGTGAGTTAACTGTACTACTCTGGTAGTAGCACTGGAAACAGACAGAGAGTGAGAGATAGATAGAGAGAGAGAGAGAGAGAGAGAGAGAGCACACATGAATCCTGCTGTTTAGAGCACAGACTCCATGCCTTCCTTGTCCAGCAAGTTGGCACAAGACGAGTCTGGCGCCAGTGGGCGGTGTGTGACCAGTGGCGAGGTCTCGCCGTCTGCCTGCACGTTGGCCACAGCCTCCACTTTGACCTCGGCGAGCTCGTGTGCTCCTTGTTCCTCCTCCTCCTGCTGCCGCAGCTTCTTCTGTTCCTCCTCGTTGATGTGGTGCAGGATACCGGCTCCCAGGGCGTCTCCCTCCACGTTCACGACAGTGGTGGTGCGGTCCCTGTAGGGCCATTAACACACATCTGAGTGCCACACAATACAGTGGCCTACAGTATACACCAGCATCAGTAGGCCTTTTATGACAACATGGCTATGGATCGATTCACACCAGAATTCTCCTGTAATTTACAAATAAGAGGTGCACATTATAATGTGTCCTCACATTCCGATATGCTCTGCCTTACCCTACGTTCACACTGTACACGTCGTTGACAGGCGACAGAGGACGTGCCTGACGTATGGGGCTAACGGTCAATCAATCATTCACGTGATCTGATTGGCAAACGGATCCATCGCTGCATGAAAAGTTGAACATTTCTCAACTTTTTTGACGGACACGACGGAGCTGACAGAACGGATAGACCCACAATGCATTTCGCGATCATCCCATTCAAAGTCAATGAGATCCGTCAACGGACGTGTGCAGTGTGAACGCGGTGTTATAACCTTACAACTACATTTGGAAAAGGTGCAGAGCAAAACGAAAAGAGCACTAAGAGTTTCAACATCTTTGTCAGAATGTTATACAGTATAAAACACTAGTTCTCTGTGTAGTGTAGATAGATATAGATAGATAGATAGATAGATAGATAGATAGATAGATAGATAGATAGATAGATAGATAGATAGATAG
>JASCQY010000208.1:23518-42660 GCA_030264315.1 Sardinella tawilis
CACAACTGGCGAAGGAACTGATTTCATTTCACTGCATTTTTTACAGCAGTAATCATATGCATGTGACAAATAAAAACTCCTTTTATCCTTGATGCATATGAAGTGTTTTGTATAGCCAAAGAGTTTACACAACAGGCACAAGTTTTGGTATTTGGTGTGTGTCTGAAGGAAAGGACAATTCACATGAGCACACAGAGTAATGTCATAAAGTTATAAATGCAACACAATAGAGCACTCAGTTAAGATTTTACATTTCACCTTTGTGTTCTGTAAAGTGTGGTTCAGTCGCACATCATATTTGTCTGTCTGTCTGTCTGTCTATCTGTCTGTCTCTCAGGTGGTGGAGTTGCGCACTGAAGTAGCTGAGGGTTTGGCTAAGCTAATGTACTGTGGAAGGATCAGCAGCCCCAAGCTGCTGTCACGCCTGGTGCTGCTGTGGTATAACCCGGTCACAGAGGACGACACCAAGCTGCGCCACTGTCTGGGGGTCTTCCTGCAGCTGTATGCGAGAGAGAGCCGGTACTGTGAAACTTCTAGCACACCCATCACAAAATTACACTGGAATGCATGCATGCTGCCAAATAACAAGGAGTTGAAGCAAATTGATATTTATATTATTGTAATAATTGGATTGTTTATTATATTCTAGATATTTCTTTCTAACTGACATTAAATTAATTTGATTTTGCTTTTCTTTGCTTTTTATTAAAAAAAGTGCAGGAGATGGATAATTAGCTTTAACTTTAATTGACAGACTTAATTTATGTATTTAATTTGTGTTTTTCTACTCACTTGTCCTCCCCCTCGACTAACAGTATACATTTTGCCTAGCGGGTGTCCTGAGCTTTCTGTTTTTCTGCAGGGAAAAATGTATTCTTAATGGTGATTGTAAGAATTAAGCCTATGCCCATTTCTGAAACTGCTGCCGACGCTGTGTCTCCATTTAGCTGTTTCTGTGAGATTAGTCTATAAAGGATTTTACACCTAAGTGGTAAGCGACTGAGTGTGATTTGTGACCAACATCGGTGGTATGTCTTAGAGGGATGTCGTAGTAGGCCTAAGAATATGAGCCTAAGAATATGACCCTGACAGAGAGACGCCAGTCTATCCATCCCCGCCAGAACAAAAGGTTTACGGGGGTAAGGCACCTTGAGGGAATACCACAGATATCGGTCGTCAATAGTTACAGCCTTCCTATCCTTACATGGACGCTTGAGCAATTAGGTGGAATCTTATTCACATGCCTAAAGTGAAGACATCAGCTTTACTAGGGGTATAAAGACTGTGCTTTGTTGTATGATCGTTGGACTATGCCTGGTTGCTACTGACATGAGTCCCCGGTATCGTAATAAAGCTCTCCTGAGACTTCTGACTGCAAACCGACTGGCCTCAATGTCTTTGCTGATTCCAAAACTTTTCACCTCAGGGCTCACCAGGAGTGTATAGAGGAGAGCTTCCTCCCCACCATCCGGACGCTGACCCAGGCACCAGCCACTTCTCCACTGGCCGAGGTGGACGTGTCCAACGTTGCTGAGCTCCTGATCGAGCTGACCCGCTCCGGCGTCCTCATCAGGCCAAACAAAGATGTGGCCCTGCAGGTGAAGAACAGTAGTGTTCATCATGAGTAAATATAAGGATTAAGAGTATGTCTTCTGTAGCTTAAAGGATAGGTGCCGTTTTCACAATTTGAGACTTATTTCAGGGACAAAATAACGTTACTTACTCAGCTGTTTCACTTTCTAGTGAAGTCGTGTCTTTACAGAGTTGTCATGGCACCAAAATGCAGCCAGTAAATGCGTTCATTTCTCAGATGTTAGTCATGATATGATAGCCATAGAAGTACTTTCATTATCACCACTCGGGGTCTGTATATTCATGAAATTGGCCAAAACAAGTGATGTCATCACGTAGCTCCGCCAGGCATGTTACTTCCTGATACTTCAGACACTCAATTGGCTTGTTTAGCTAACACCCCCCCCACCCACCCACCCCCCACCCCCCCATTTATTTCCGCTATATTTTTTTCCCTGTTTGCTCCGCTTTCCTGTTTCATATTTTAATTGTTTTATTTTACAAAAAGCTATGTCCACATTAAATGAACATTTAAATAAAAAACTATGTAGTCCATCTGTACCGTGTTGCCTGCACAGTAAAGAGATTTTGCTGTAATGTGCATTTCTGTTTGTTCTCTCTCTCTCTCTCTCTCTCTCTCTCTCTCTCTCTCTCTCTCTCTCTCTCTCTCTCCCTCTGTTCTCCTTCTTAGGGTTTGTCTGTTCACGATAGCCTGGCAGTACGCCTGTGTAATGAGATCCTGAGGGACCCGCGGGCCCCTGAGGTCCGCCTCTACACAAAGAGCCTGAGCTGCCTAGAGCTGAGTGCAGAGGACAGCCCACTGAGGAAGGACCTGCTGCTGCTCCTTCAGGAGATCCAACAGGTCGACATGACACAACAAACAAACAAACAGACACATAAATAAATAACACACAGCCTGCCCTGTACCTGGCTAAGCCAATGGGATTTCTTGTTTTCAGCTTTCAGAGCAAGAATGGTTTAAATTGCCTTCTATTGATTGCCTAAAGAATGTATGAACGTCAGTGTGCATAATTGATGATCTAACCGATGAATGCATGTGGCATCCGAAAGGAATATAAGAATGAACCTTATACTGAATACTTGTGTAAAAATGTATATTACCCTAATTAATTGAGTAATAAATAGTCTGGTCACCCTGAAAGACATTCATTCAACGCTCCCACTGCATGTTCTTTGTGCTTTGGTCATTCTCAGGAGGTGAAGGATAAGAACTGCCTTCGGGCACTGGAGAAGATCACCAGTCGATTGAAGAGCGTCGAGAGGGGGAATCCTAAAACTCAGGACACCACACTGCAGGCTCTCGATGAGAATGCAGGAGGTCAGTGATCTAGCACAGCAGCCTGTCTGAACATGCTCGTACTGGCATATTCCTGAAACATGGCTGTAAGCACTTCCATTAATTTATTCGCACTTCATATCAACAAAAATTTGGCTCAAGATGCATGTCTGCATTTCCATCAACTGTGAAATGCAAATAAAAAAGTTAACATAAGGCTAATCAAGTGCCTGGCTGTGGGATCAAGATGTGTGGCCAGAAACTTGTACATAGGCACCGGAATTCCATCGATTTTACGATCACATCATACGTTATTCACATTATTAGTTAATTCAATGACCTCAAGCGAATTCAATTAACATCCACATTTGGAGAATTTTCAGCCGTTTCCAAACAAGTGTCTTACTCACTCATTCTCTCATTCAGTAACTTAAATACGCATCAACAAGTTGGAACGAAAACCAGCTACTGTTGCAGCGCTATTACACAAGCGCAAATATTGAATTTTTGTTTTGTTTTTTTTCTGTGCAGATGTGGAAGATATCAATACCAAGAGGCCCAGGAGAGGTTTGTAATTTTTCATCAGCTTGTTTCATTTGGCTGCTGCGGTGTTTACTATTGCGTCTCACATTAACTTCACTTTCTCCCACAGTTGGTCAGAAGAAAACTGCAGCCAAGGCCAGGAAGGGCAGTAAAGCACGGGAGTCTTCAGAGGAGAGGTGGGTTTAAGCTCTGCTTTGTTTTTCTACTTGCATCAAAGACACCTTTGTGTACCAAGACGTTCTTGTGCCCGAGTGTCGACGGTGTTGGCCGCAGTGTTAGTCCTGTGCTGAGCCTTAAAATGGCATCTGACATCTAACCTGTTCCTCTGCAGTGATGGGGAGAACATCCCTGACACACCTGTCCAGAGACCCAGCCGTCGAGCAAAGGCGGCCGCTGCAGACAAGACTAAGCAAGACTTGGCCACCCTCTTGGACCAAGAGGCTAATGGGTCATAAATAACCATACTTGGTTAGAGACTATATCTGTGTTGTCTGCGAGTTTTTACCACTTGAGTTTCTATGCTATTTCTATGCCTCTTTCTGCGGCCTTCCTCGGTAGGCTTCTACGGAATTGTAAGAATTATCCTGTCAGATTGTGACCTTGGATGTTCTAGTGCTTTTGGGGGAAAGAATGTGCCCCACTTTCCTTAACAAAAAAATCTAATTGCTACAACTGATTTCTGTCCTTGCACATATTTTAATATTTCACACACATTTTGTACATTATGCAAACGCTGTATAAAATGACCCATTTCTAAGCCATGTTTATTAGATTAATAAAAAAGAAAGAAAAACACACTTTTTGAAAGAATGATTTATTATCCTAATGACAATGTATTCTTTTAGATCACTTCAAGGTCAGTATAAAAACACTTAATATAGAAATAGAAAATACAAGTCTGCAGCTATGTACACCATGTAGCACCAAGTTATCCAACTTCAAAACAGCTGATTTCTAACCATATCTCAAGAGTGAACAAGCGAAATAATGTGTAACCGTAATGCTCAGATTGACAGTAGTTCCAGAGCGTGCTCCCTGAAGGATCAACACAGTGGACACCTTCAGTGGCACCTCATTGTAACAGACCCTGGGCTCAAGGGCTCAAACCTGCTCATGTGTTAGTGAACACACATTCACACTGCCGGACAGAGGAGCACAGAAACGTAAAGATGATGGCAACATGTCATGAATAAACAATAAAGTGGCTTTACTGAGGAACATTTGACAGACGACAAAAAAAAAAAGAAAAACTTTAATGCATTACTGGCAAAATTCAGTGTAACACCAGAGGTAACCCTAACCTCGGACATTTGCATTAGACACTGGTTTTCAGATCGTAAAGCTGTAATGTGATGAATTGTGAAAATGAAGAAAAAGAACAAAGACCTGGAAATTGCGGTGTTCATTATGTTGAGAAGATGTTTAATGAACATTTAAAACCATTGAAATGATCTAGCCCTGTGTCAAAACACCCGCATGTTCACTTCATGGCAACAAGTAGCTGCAAAGATTTTAAGACCCTGCTGTAGGTCTGAACAGCTGTAGTGTGATTAATTAATTGTACAACAAAATTGCCCCCCCTTTCTTACAAAGGATCTGAGCAACTTTGAGGTCATGACTTAGAACAAGCACCATCATAGACGAGACGAAATGAGCCGATAGGCATATGGTCAACATGTTCTTTCAGATTATACCACAAAAGGGAAAAACACGTTTTACAAGGTGTCTGTCTTGCCATATTTCTACCACAACTGTGTGCCAGTTAACACAGGATCTGACGTTATTTACCTACGGGGTGAAGAATTTTACAGTGGATTTAATCAAGAGGTAGGCAACTCTTACAGCAACAAGGAGGTACAGAGATTTTCATCTGAATATAAAGCTTTATATTTGAGAAACATATGGTTGGCAATCCAAGCCTTAAGTATGGGTTTAAGTAATTACATAAAATCACAACTATTGTATTTGAAACAAACATGAAGTAATTGCACTAAGGAAAAATACTACACTGGTGGTTATCTGACCACAATAGGCTACGTTTGTGGTGAATGAACACCAAAACACCATGCTATTTGGGGCCTCTTTAAAAATAAGTTAATGCTCTCTGATAGCTTTTAGTATCAGTTCCTTGATCGTCCGGTTAGGTCTATAAACAATATTAAGCCTTGTTGCACTGTTTGAGGGAACCTTGATAATGTACATTTTTCATAACATTCAAGCCCAGGGAAAATATCTCATTGGCATGTTGTGTTTGAGGGACTGGGGGACATGTTCCTACTCATTCCCAGCACAATGACGAACTTGAGCAGAGCTCATTTACATTCATTTGCTACTCTCACTGTGCGTGATGAAATACAAGTAAAAGTGAACTTGATTTTCCTTCTTCCATCTACTAGGAGAGGGTTGCTTTTTGTAAAATTAAGATGAAATCCATATATACACCTAAAATACATAAAGAATGCAAAGAGGAAAAGACACTTAAAAAAAAAAACACAAGAAACTGGTCAATGGAACATAAATAGTGCAACCATGATATAGAAGTTCTGCTACATTTCGCTTTCTGAGGTTCTGCGTCCTACTGCTCACCATCATTTGAGGACTACTGAAGGCACCTGGTTCACAGCCATGGGAATTCCCTCATTTGGCGCTCCCTGAAGAAAAAAACATGTTAGATTTTCAATCACTGACTGTCTACATGCATGTTAATATTTGTAAAATCCCTTCATAATGCATCTTCCTTAAATGCCAAATGAAGCTGACAAAACTTGATTTGGATTGGATTGGATTTCAAACTGTATTTCAAAACAGTTTATGTCCAGATAATCATTTCCTCTATAGGCTGTATGTATGGCTTATTTTCTTTAACAAAATTTATAGTACGACAGCTGTTACCAAAGAGTACCAAGAACCTTAAAGTCCCAGTAGTATGACAATGCTCTTATAATATAGTAGCCTGTAAATTAATTATACAGTAACCTAATGAGTTTATACCTACCTTGTACTTCTGCTATATAGCCACGGCCAGCAACTTAGCCTGAAAATTACAAGGGATAGGTAGGAGTTGATCCAAGTAGTTCATTGCCATAAAATATGTAAATATACCTCATATGATAAAATATCTGATTTCTCTAGATTTTATATGAAATAGACCTTGCATAGTATAACTATAGTGTAGTATAGTATAACTTTGCAAGCTGTTTAAGTGTCCAGACCTGATGTCACAAAAGGGAATAACTACAGCAAGCAAGCAGTACACCAACTACTGCTGTTCATAAAATCAATTCACATCTCCAAACATTTAGGATCATAGTATTTTCTAGAAGTAATTACCCAGCACAAAGTCGCCCCACTTGGCTGCAGATAATCCTCTGCTGCTTCTGGATTGTCTCGCCGTTTTAGCAGGTGTTGACGCACTTGCACCGAGACATTTGCCTCCTCTCACACCTCTGTTTGACACCTGCGGCTCATTTTGGAATGAGTGCAACTTCAGCTCCTTGGAGGAGCACCGTGCCCTCCCTCCTTTTGCTGCTCCTGCCTTCTCCGGCTCCTTGTGCTCTGCTGTTGTGCTGTACCTAGAGGGCAAGACAGTGCAGGGCTCCACTGTGCAAATATTACATTCTTCAGCAGCCAGTTCGTTGTCTGGGGAATTGATCTTCTTCAGGAACACCCTACACTCCTTCAGTGATTCAGGACTCCATGCTTTAGAGCTGATTCTTTCTCCCTTGGTCAGGGTTTCAGAGGGAGTTCGCTCATCAGTTGTAAGGAAGGTTAAAGTGTCTAATGTTTGTGGAGGCACAGATCCTTTGTCGACTGTAGGCTGGGGAACACTTGAAGCACAAGATACTTCACACTCTGCTGCAGTGTCAGATGTGCTGATGAGGCATCTCTGTTTTGTCCTGGTATTAAATTTTGACCTTGCTCTCTGCAGCGTAGCTCTGTATTGCCCCCATGTTGTTGCCCCCGGTTTGACGCGTTTATTTTGTGTGCCAATGGATGTTTTTCCAAACAGTCTTTGTAAGGGGAGTAGTTTTGCCTGCATTCTATTGTACATAATCTCCTGTGCTTGCCGGTGAGTCTTGGGACTCTTTGGGACAACTTTTGCAAATTTCTTCACGTGTTTTCTTAGTCTTTCTGCTTGGGCACTTGGACACACATTGGCTCTATTCACAACCCTCATGGGATTGTAGTGCATGATTTCATATGGATTTTTAGCACTTGCTTTTTTGACAATGGCCAGTGATTGGGTCTCTGTTGTTTGCATAAACCAAGCACACAATTTGTCCATATTATAGTGTCTCTCAAAGAGCATTTGCACCGCCGATTCAGGTAATTTCTTCGAGCCATTGGCCCTTGAAGTCAATCTCGGTTTGAGATCACCATTGTTAGTTTCTTTTAAGTCTGAGATCCAAGTATTTGACATGAGCTTAATTCTCCTCTCCAATTCTTCATTTAAGGTTTTGGGTGATGCTGACGTGGGCCACCATTTTAGCGGTTCATTGGATGTAAATATAGAGTCCGCTGAAATGGTGGAAAACTGACTCAAATCCTGCATGGTGGGAACCTTTTTCACTGTGGGCTTTACTGAAAGTGCATCATTTGTAGGGCCATTTAAATTTTCAAGCTTCTTATTCTCACTGCTAGCTTTGTTGAGGAGGACCTTGCGAGACCTACGCAATAACGCATTGCTATGGCTAAAGGATCTTGATGTGGCAACTGAGTGTAACAAGTAGATGGAGGGTTTTCTTTCTCTGACAGAGTGCCTAACGGCTACCCCTGGTGCCTTTACCTCCATTCTATCTTGACTAGAGGCAGCTACAGTCTCTTTACATTGTTCAACCTTCTCTGTGATTTTCTTTGGCTCTTTAGGAGAATTGTACTCCGAGAGAAGACATCTTCTCCTTGGGGGAGAATCTTTCAGCTCTCTATTCAAATGGATTTTCCGTTGCCTTGGTGACACTGTAGTAACAGTGACGGAAATACCTGAAATTTTCACCTTTGGTGGCCTCCCTGGCTTTCGAATAGCAATGGTGCCATTCTGCTTTTGACATTTGATGTGACTGCTAGAGTGGGGCATGCATTTTCTATCCTTCACAGGTCTGACAAAATTCAAATCCTTTAAATCCTCTTGGGACATATCAGTAAGGAAATCAGCATCTATGCCAGTGTTTTCCGTACCATCCATAGGCATGGGCTTGATAGAGTCATCACTTTGTTTTTCAAGACAGGAAAATTCATTTACATGCTCTGCCTGTGCAAGACTCTCAGACACCAATCTTCTACTCCGGCGAGATCTTCCATAGACAACAGTTATTTTGAGGTTTTTACTGGAATTCTCATCGCACAAAGTGCCAATAGTTTTGTCCTTCATTGATTGGTCCATATCTGTAGACACAACTCCACCAGGGTCTAACATTTTACGTTTAGGTGGTCTCCCAATGGGTCTCTTGGCTGGCTTTTGGATCTGAGGCCCTAACTTCTTGGGCCGTCCACGCCGTCTCTTCACAGGGGTTAGTTCCCTGTTGTGGGCTTCAGTGTCTGATGGGGCGGACACAGTAGCTGTATCACAAGCCGGAACACTTTTTGGGGACATATTTTTTTTCTCTCTTTCACTTTCAAGAGGCTTTGGTGATGAGTTCTGATAGGCCGTGTGCTGGGAGTTTTCAGTGACTGTATCTGGCCGCCCCCACGATGAGGCTTCACAGGGATCAAACATTTCTCCTTTTGAGGGACCAGCTGCAGCAGACTTTAGGGTATATCGTAACCCTTCCTCTCCAATCACTGGCGACACAAACATTAGCTTTATTGGACTTGTATAATGGATTGCTGAGGAGCATGTTTGGGACTCTGTATTCTGTTCATGATTCTTGACATCTAAACCATCATCTGTAGGTACATTTTTTTCTGGACTTCTTCTCTGAACTGTCAGGGGCTGTTTCTCTGGGCTTCTGTTAAAGGTCGTCTTACACTTTCTTGGCGGTCTAATTTGGTTTAGACTACCAGCTTCTTCAGTTCCTGAAGTCTGTGAGGGGCAGCTATTTGATATTTCTTTGTGCTCTGTAGAGAGCTGCAGTTGATTGACTGGGTCTGCTGATGTGTTCAATTCACTTTCCACATCCAAAGAAAGTCCATCATTGGGAGGTATTTCAGTGTCAGACTTTAGAGAGACTTCCTGGTCTGTTATTTTGCTTGAAGTGTTGATGGCCTCTGTACTGGGACCACACTTTCTGAGTGTATTATCTTTAGGTGTTCTGCGGATGAAAATATTCTCCGAAAAACAAGCTGCAAAGTACATCTGTCTGGGTTCCGTGACATATGAGGAGAAGCGCTGAGGAGGAACAATATTTCGTCTTGATCTGGTCGGTTCAGTAACTTTGATCTTGGGGACACATTTCAATTTATCTCTGTTTTTATTCTGTTTTGTCCCTGTGCTTTGTGTATAGAACTCAATTTCCTTTTCATTTTTGTTACTCTCTGTTGCATGATCACAAAAATCTGTGTATGGCCTTTGTAGGACATGACTGTCTTCAGGAATGTCCTCTATATGCTGGTTGGTTTCCTTCAGGGCGTCAACCTCTGAACTGGGAGAAATCTCTGTTTCTGACAGTGATAGATGTGCCAAGTTAGACTGGGGGTTTTGAGATGGCTTCTTTCTTTGCATATTAAGCCGTCTCTTGCAGGCAGGTGAGGTGAGTCTGGCGATTTCCATTTTGATCTGCAAATTCTGTCTGCGTACTGATGGTTGATCTGGAGAGATGGACATGGCAGCCAGTGTTTCTTGCCTACTGCGTGACCGTGTCTGAGGAGATCTGCTTTTGTTACCCTCATGTTGCTGCAGCAGCTCATCCAGGTCATAATCATTTGGCTTACTACTATGCAACACTGTAGTGATGATCTCTTTTAAGTGCACATTCTCTTTGGATTCAGGACTCTGCCTGCCAGACGACTTTAAATTTTCTTCTTCTTCTTGTGGTGTGATGGATTTGAGTTTTTCTGTGATCCTCTCGAGCAAGTCTCCCATTGACCCATGATCTAAAGACTCCTTTGG
This sequence comes from Sardinella tawilis, assembly GCA_030264315.1. Classification (NCBI taxonomy): domain Eukaryota; kingdom Metazoa; phylum Chordata; class Actinopteri; order Clupeiformes; family Clupeidae; genus Sardinella; species Sardinella tawilis. Next base: position 33,976 of record JASCQY010000208.1, read on the forward strand.
ATCATCTTTCAGGCCTAGCTTAAGTTTTTTGTAATCATCCAAGCAGACACCTGCCTGGTCAGCAGGCATGTAATCATTATGTATGAAATCATTAGTTTCTTCCTCTAGATAAGGTGGCTGCATACTAAGGGGCTTGCACTCTAAAGTTTGGTTTAGAGAGCAGCTCTCTGAAATCTTCACCTCCGTGTCCAAGGGCCTCGGCGAGAGTGGAGGGGGAGATGGACTGTGGCGACCTTCGTGGCTACTCAAGGGGGCTGGCTGGGTGTCCATGCTTTCCACCGTCTTGATGTCTGTGAGGCTGGGATGGCAAGTGCATGATGGTGTGTCATGATGGCTGTGACAAACTGCACTGGACGTGCAGATCTTTTTGTCGCAGCTGAGTGTAACACTTGGGCAGGACAGGCCACGAAGATTCTTGATGGACTCACAACTTACAGGACATGCAGTCAGTTGGCAGGACTGCACACAGCTGGCACTACTTCCTGGGCCCTCACTTGCTTTCCTTCCTTTGGGGCAACACACAGACTCTGAGGAGGGAGTCCGTCGATGCAAGTCCCTCAACCCCGATGTTACAGTGTCGTCTTCATACACAAACGTCAGGATGCAGGAGAGAAGTCTTTTGTGGTAGGGGCACAGGGAAGACAGGACCATTTCCAAGACTGTGCTTCTGTCTTCAGATTTTATCCACGGTCTGTCTGTGTTCTCTACTTCTGGGATTTTATCCTCATGTGTCTTCATGGAGCTATATAGATAAGAATAAGATACATTGTTAAACATTCATAAACTCTGAAATTTTATGAAATTGCAATCTCCCACTTCATGTTGGTTAATGAATGTCTCCAAATATCCATTTTCATAATAATTTACTGGAATCAACATTTAAGAGAATTACAAACGTGATTGTTTCTATGGCCCTACTACATGTATATTAGGCACCTCTGCATGTGCAAAAATGTAAATATAAATATTTTATGTATGTCTATTGTAGCCAGACCATCATTTGACCAAGTCTTTGGAGGAGGCATGTTGGTCAAATGATGGTCTATCCACATTTGTAAATTCATGTACATGCAAATCATTTGTTATTCTGAATATATGTATGTACTAGCGGTGCAATAAATGAGACAGTTGCACTTTTTATGCATTTTTATACTTTTTTTTGTCTTTTATTGACAAGTTGCAGAAGGCAGAGGATAAAGATTGTTGCAACGCTTAACTCAAAATCAACAATGTTTCTTAGATGGTATATCCACCGACCTCAAGATTTACAAACTGATCATCTACAAAACAGGGCATAGGGGACTTAACACAGGGAAAATCATGTAAATTTTGCGAGCAACACTTCCTAAAAAGTTCAAAGTAAATTTCAATCTTACAAAAACATTTACCACTAAAACATTAACCAATTTAGCAAAAGGAGTTCAGTAGGATAAGAATGAATAGAAAACATTTGCTTTATTAATGGAGTGTCTAAAGAGAGGTAATATGTGATCAGACTGGGCTCAGTGTTGGAAAGAGTACAGTCTAGAACACCATCAAACTTTACAAACTTTTTCCTGATTAGCCCTGAATTGGAAATATTAAAAACAATCAAGAGAATAAAAGACACTCATGAAGTAATAATTTGCCACGTCACACGAAATGATTTTGGTTGACAGACATAAATTATTGTCAGGGAGCTTTTTAGTGACTCTTTAGAGCTCACCATATTAAAGCAAGGGCCAAATGTGTCAAATAGTTAAATAACATAAGGGCATGAGGGAAATCATGGGGGAAAAAAAAAAGAGTTATCCTTAGGGAAACATTTAAAAATCAGCCATGCATGCAATTGCAGTAAAACACGTCACGTTTTTGATGTGCAAGAGCATCAAAGTGCTTCCATACAAGTTACCATAACTGAAAAAATTTCACAGATTCTGACCACGATAAATTAATAAATAATCAGCACTCACAACACAAAACATTTAGATATACCAATTACAGAACATAAATAATTTAGTCATTATAGTGCAATTGACTTATGCATAAATAACTGATTACCAATAAGTAGTATTTTTATATATATACCTGCATCAGTAAAACTAAAACCAGAGAGAAAAAAAAAAGGCTGTCACCGGTATCTGAGGACTGTTTCCACAGGGAAAATAAAAGACAGAGGTTGTGTCGGTACACTATTACTCGTTTCTCCAAGAAGCAATACAGTAATACTCATACAATGTAGAGTAATCCATTGCTGATAGCTCCCATAAAGTTGCACTACATGGCTGAGTAGTGATTGTAAAGACAGGCACTGTGTTTTGTTATGAAAATTTGAGAGAACATTCAGTTGTTTATAGATTAAAATGCTATAGAATCTGAGGAGTTCAGAGTATTTTTTCCAGAAAGAGAAAAAGACAGCAACATGGAAACATACAAAATTCACAACACTACGACAAACACATAAACGAGAGCGTCAGAAAATCTCTTGACGCTCATCTGACTAATCTCATCATCCTTCATCTCAATTCAACTGCGTTGCATCAATATTCAGTCATTTCAGGTCCATGCGATACTTGATTTCTGTGGCATTTACAGTGAATGGTTCACAGCTAATACAAAAAAAAGTAAAAAGACACTTTGGCGCCACTGGCGCCTTAGTGCATTTCCTGCAATCATAATGTTTCCGTAAAACTTTCTATTAGAATGAGAGACAGAGTGAAAAAGAAAGACTGCATTAGCAAAAGAGAGAAAACAAAAAAAGACATACAGACATCTCCTGAAGAGAGACTAAAGCAGCGTTGTGATGATGTGTAATGCGACCCTGAACTGTTATTTTGGTTACAGCAGATAGATAATGCAATGACGCCCATTTATACAGAGAAAAAGCACTGTTATGAATAAAGATACATTTTACATAGACATTTAAATTCAAGCAGCGGAGTGGTAGCTCAGTGAGGTTTGCAGTAGAAGAGTGCAGAAAAACAAAACAAAAACAAAAAGTTATAAATATGCCTTTCATAATAGATTCTTTTTAAAACAGCGCACATTCACAAGACCTTACCATTCTCAAGCTCTGTAATTTTTTTTAAAGATCTGTGCACATTTCAAACATGCTCTATGATGCATTCCAACCTTTGCAAGTGTAAATTTTACAAAATGAAATGTGATGACATGAGTAAGGGCTTGTCTAATATTAAAAGACACCTGGGTCTGTTTTCCTTAAAGTAATCCTGTAAGTAAGTCTCTAAAATGTTGGGCTCTCTTTTGTTACAAACCCCCCACCCCCCAAAATGTTTAGTTAACCGGAATTGAACTACTAAACTAGAAATAATACGGCTGGACAACTAGCATCAAATGTTCCTTCCTGCCCCAATTCATCTTCTGAATTAAATCTGTCATTAGGTCCATGATAACCATCAACACTGAGTTGTCCTCAGCACAAAGGCTAACTGGTTACCCAAAGTATAAGCTGCACATGACAATCATTTATGCTCCAGGAAGTTTAAGTTGCAGAGGATTTTAAATATGTCCAGAGTTAAAATGCAAAAGCTACAATTGGAAACTTAAATGTTAACAGTGTTTTGTTTTTTTTTACTCAGTTGCGTGTATATATTTATATAGATAGATAGATAGATAGATTCAATTCCACAGTGAAAACCCTGAATAGACTTTTAAGTGTTGTGACTCTTGTTTTTCGTGTAAGCATATGAGCTGTAGAGGTTTGAAAGTTTCAAGTTTTACAGTGTTTGACTTGAGGAACTGCAGTGTTTTCAGAAGTGTCTGGAGGCGGCCGTCGTCCCTGAATTGGCTGCACCCATCTGGCCCTGCTCCATTGACCTGAGCTTCTTTTTGGGAGGGGTTTTCAGAGTCCCCGTCCGCTCCTTCACTTTGTACTCCAGGGTGCTGTGAGGTACTCCGTAGACTCCTTGTGCTTTTGACACACTCATCTTTCCAGACATTACCATGGTAATGGCCTCTTCCAGGATGTCGTGGTCGTACTGCCGGTAGCGGCCACGCTTCTTCCGTGGTTGCTTGTCCCGTCGCTCGCCCCCATCCTCAGTGTCCTCGGAGCCACCTGCGCTCTTGGTGTGGCGGCTGCTCTGAAGGCTGAGAGTGGGGGGCAGGTCAGCATGGAGCAGGCAGGACTCCATCCCTGACTGGAGCAAGGCCGGGGGGTACTCCAGCTGGGCCTGCTTGGGTAGAATGGTCTTGAGCTTGTGGTACATGGCAGAGCCGTCGGCAGTGGTTGTGGTGGCTTTGGAGGCCTGGTACATGGCGTCAGCTAGGTCCACCTGGGGCTTGGGCTGAGCTCCGTGGCGCACCTGAGGGATTTTGATTTGCAAGGCTGCAGGGCTGTTGGGAGGCGTGGGTGTGTCGGTGACAAACAAGCCCTCATTCTTGTCTCGCAGCTGACTGACCATTTTCTGCAGAGTAAGCTGATGTAGGTAGGAGGTAGCTGCAGGGAGGCGGAACTCCGCATTCTCCACTGATATTTTGCCCAAATCGGTGCGGGTAGACTGGGCACGCGCCCATGCCGCTACTCGCTGGAGCACAAGGCGAGCTTCCCGGCTCTGCCACATGGCCCCGTCTATGCTGCTGTCCTGGCCAATGTTGCGAAACACTCCTGTTCCTTCGTATGCTAAGGCCTCCAGCTGAAGAAGCAAGGTTCTCTGAGGTATCCCGTAAAGTATGGCTGCTTTTTGAACATCCAGTGATCCTGACTGAACATCTTTCAAAGCCTTTGAGAGCAGACCTTCTGAAAACTCAGAGCTGCGTTCCAAATAGTCCTCTCTCTCTCTCTGCAGTCTCCTAAGGAGGGGGAGAGGGTGGATGGAAGGAAACGGAGGGGTGTATGATGAGCTGACGAATGACAAGACTCGCACTCAGGGTCCACTCCTTTATGCCTTGCCCATTTTTTGGGGGTAACATCACTGCTTCCCACTGGTCTGCTCTGAGTTGTGGGGCTTAATTTATTTTTGTTCGTTTTGATTTTTTTTTTTTTTTTTTTTGGAATTAAAAGGATGCAAACGATACTTCCTGGAAGGACAGTTTCTTGTCAAATTGTGTGATGATACACAAACTTCTACAATACGCAATATCACACTTCCAGTATCTTTGCAAGAGGCGCAGCTGTGTGAAAAGCTGCATGGTATGGCTCCTATTTCTGTCAAGGTTATTTTGTTTGGAAATAGTGGCGAGTGCGTACATACAACCGTATGACAGTAAAGAAATTAATAAACGAAAACAAATTCAGTGAGCTGTACAGATTCACGAGTCCTGTACTGCTAACAAATGTGACGTTACCTCCGAACAAGCAATAAAAGAGTCAACCCTTTGCAGTGCAACAGGAATATCAAACAAACAATAAAAAGTCTGTCAAAACTATTTAAACTTCAATCTCAATGTTGGTGTGTAAAGGTCAGTTCCAAAAGTTGCATTACGGTTTGGGTTAGCTAATCTATGTAAAACAGTCACACACAGATACATTCACACACAATATCTAAGCCTTTGTCAAACTGCCAATATGATAATATAATGAAATGCAATCCAAAAGGATATTCAACACCAACCATTTCAAAGCAGTCATAACATGTGGCACTGGAGATTCCAGTGATTCCACAGGGCTCAAATTAAACAAACTTCAGAATACAGGGCTGACCTTGTACACAAGCTGGTGTAAAGGAGCGCTTACAGGAGAAGATACAATAGCAGAGGAGGAAATGTACTCACCCTGAGGCTTTTGGAGAGGATGCACTTGATGAGCCACCTGCTTTCTTTCTTGAGAGATCAAGAACGCCATCTGCTTGGGGAAAAAAAATGACATTCCAATTCAATTTATGCAAACAGACAGTGTCACCAAAAAAAACTTTCTAGTTTCAAAGGCTCAATCTGCACATCTACCTTCAGGTCTGCCTTCTGTAATTACTTAAGGGAATTATAAGAGTGAATCCGGTGAACCCATAACACTGTTTGACGCTGCAGAGTGCTGTCAGTAGTAGGTATGAGAAGGACAGAATTTGGTACAATGTCCAAATAGTGAAGCGGCAGGCAGTGCTAACTGATGAGGGCAAGGAGAGTTTAGCTTTGCCCCTATCATTTAGCAATAGCTGCCAGTTTACATATTTGCTCTATGTCGTACCAAATTCCCTCGTTATCATGCCTATGGCAAGCTCTCCATAGATACGACGGCAACCTCTGACACCAGGGCTACAAGTTGATTCACTCCAGACAATCCCTTTAATAGTTTAATTACTGTGAACATATTCAGACTCAGATCATGTTCTCTCTTGACCATTATGTTGCACAATATGTTGTAAATCCTCAACACACAAGTATGACTAGCCAACAAAAGACAGCGGATATGGTTAGGGCATGGAGAACTAATAAACAAGAAGACAAAATGTGGGGAAGACAAAAACAAGAGGAAAAAAAGGTAGAAAGCAGTATTTAGAGCATATGAAAGATTTTTTTGGAAAAACAAATGGGTGAATATTTATTAAGAGCTACAGTGAAATTATTAATGTCAAATGAATTACTGGAGTGGGTCTTTAAGATTTGTGCATACTGTAAATCAATAGATTAACAGGGGCTTAAAAGTATCAAAGAGCATGTTACTAAACTCTGGTTATTCCACATCACTGGAAAACAGGCATTAAAACTGGCTTTGTTGATTAATTGATATCTCCTTGCTTCTAAACATTTCATAACGCTGCAGTGAAAACGCCTGTATTAATGTTGAAGAATTTAGCAATATTTTGACATCTTGACATTCACTTGATCTTGTGCGTAAATCCATTTTTTTTTTCAAAGTTTGCCACGCTGACAAACCATCTCAATTTCCTGATTATTATCCAAGATAAAGACACTGATTTTGTTTTTTTTAATTTATGAGGTTAATACATGGGGGAGGGCTTCATGAGGGAATGTATTTCTTTCTGTAACTGCATTGTTTCATGGTCTGATCCTGATTCATTACGCAACTTAATAAACCCGAAATGGTGGTTAATACTTGAGTGCAGTCAATACACAGTTTTGTTTTGTAGTTTGTATGAGACACTTGCGTTTTATTCAGTACATGGTGTGAGTTTTATATTCATAGAATTACGGTCTACTAAGACCAGTGCCTTAACAATGTAATAATAAAGGTAGATTTACTAAGAAACCATTTCGGTTTTGGATTACACAGATAAAGCAAAAATCCATTTCATGATGCACTGTATCCTTAGCCAGGCTAGTGCCACCTAATGCTTCTGGCCAATTTTTTGCCTCCACCATATAGTCAAGAAACTAACGATTCACTTCCATTTGCTTCGTCTCGAAATCGTGACGGCCCAATTAGTGAATAGAGATTTCAAACGATGCATTCCAGCATGCGTCACGGCCAATCAGTAGAAATTGGTTAAAGCCACGACCAAACAGTAGCAATTGATTTTAAGCAGAAAGTGTCTGCCTACCAGGAAGCAAACGAATCCAAATGGATAGAGATCAGACGCTATATGAAATGGAATGAAATAAGCAGCTGATGCATCAGGCTACTGTATCCTCTCACTCCCTCTCCTTACCTTGATCTACATCCAGGTGGTTGCGGCTCACGGTGAGGTCCAGGGGGCCATCCTCATCGGGTCGCTCAGAGAGACTGCAGTTTGCGGAGACGACAGAGTCCACAGAGAAGCCATTCTTGCCCTCCGGCTGGCTCTTGGACGCATACTCAATGGCAAACTGATGGATCATTTTCCTCATCAGTTCTCGAGCCACATTGGGAATGTTTGAATCACAGCTCTGAGGCAAGTCTATTGAACACACACAGACAGACACACACACACACACAAAGGAAACAGGGGTGTCACGGTATGAAAATTTAACCTCACGGTTATTGTGACCAAAATTATCACGGTTTTCCGTATTATTGCGCCGTTTTTTAAAAATGAATATGAATGTGTTTAATATAAGCATTATATAATATAAGCAAGCACTGATAGTGCTACACAAACTGAAATAGTTTCAAAAAAGTGTGACGGTGTTTATTTTATTTATTTATTATGCTTATTATATTCTCTTTTAACAAAAAAATACAGACAAAGCCGTAGTGAAAGGCAAGTGTAACAGGTTTAGTGCTTCCACTTGCCATTGCATTTGAGTGTAGTATAATGGTGCTCTGCACCTTTAAGAAAATAGTGGTTATGGGAATGATGCGTCAAGAAGCATGTGAGATCGGCAAGATCAATCAGTGGCAGAACTCTGAGAATATTGAGCCTCTGTCCTGCTCTTCCCAGTTTGTTTTGACTGCGCAAGTGTGGCAGCATTGCTAGATTGGGCTGTGTGATACAACTTCTTGTCCATCTTCAGAATAAAATCTTCGACTGTTTTTCTGCTACTTACAACACACCGTATAGTACACCTCTTACACATGCAATTAAATAACTTGAACATCTTCCTAGCACAGGTTTAGAAAGTGTCCTGATTAGCTTCATACAGTCAGCTACATTTAGCTGATCCAGCGACAGTAGAATCCAACCTATACTGTACGATTCCAACATCCATGTAAGGAATAACAGCCGACAAGTTGTGCTGTTTTACGGAATTAATGAATGAGGTGGAAGCATTACTCAGGGTTCCCACTCTAAGTCAAATTTAAAATTCCATGACTTTTCCATGACTTTCCATGACCATAAAACAGAAATTCCATGACCACGGTCATACAAGGAA
>JASCQY010000210.1:5004-18938 GCA_030264315.1 Sardinella tawilis
ACTCTGACCGAAGATGAAAGATGTTGGCATAGGTTTGGCGGCGCTGGGCACTTAGAAATGGTGATGGCTATTTCGCTATCTGTACTCATCGACTCCCAGCGTCACCCACCCTGATTCCCTATAACCTAATTAGGGTGCTGAGAGAACGCGCAGGCGCCCGATCTAAACGCGGAGCGGCCAGCTTTATCCCCTCCCGTGTGAGTTGGCCCTGTGGCATCTGACAGGATGTTGGCATGCTCCGCGGAGGAGAGAAGACGCACAAAGAGCCTCATTGTGCGAGCACGCAGCGGAGACGACGCGGAGGAAGCGTCGCCGCTGTCCTCTGACTCTGTGCTGCTGATGCCTGAGATGGAGAGTATGCACCTCGCACACACACAGGGCTCTCTGTTTGACACTGTCACACACACACACACACACACACACACAGTTGGGTGTGTTCCCTTCCGATGCTCTCTGTTACAATGGGGCTATAGGATGTGACTATGAGCCCTGTTTCCTAAATGTAAATTTCAGACGAGCTTGGCAGGAGACTGACAATACCAAATGGTATCCATAACAACACCATGTTCTTTGAAACAGTCACATGAATGTGACACATCTGAGTGAGCCAGCTGGATTTTCTGCTGCTTTCAACAAACCATGACAACAGTCTTCAGCACACAGTTTCAATTTAAAATGTAAAACTAAGAACCTACAGTGTCTCTGTATGCTGAAACTGAGAGTCTCCTGTCACAGACACTGTTATCCCAAGGAACTCAGTACAGATACAAAACATTCACTACATCAGTACATAGTTTCTTCTGAATCAAACTGATGTTACTAGTGACCATTACACGACTACCAGTGTGCTTGTGTGCAGTGTGCAATATAGCAGTTGAGATGACAGACTAGAAACAGAAAGCAAAAACACTAAACGTGGAGGAACATGAACAGCTGATGGAACCACAATCATATGAGATCACAAGCACAAGATGCCACAGTTACCACTGACTGACTACAGCAGATATGATCAGATATCAGATGATTGTTGAGTGGACAATGATCAGTTGATGCTTGCTGACTGGACTGAACTCAACAGACGCGGCAAACTTATAGGAAATGAAGACGGACGGTCACGGGTCACCTGTGGTCAGTAGCTGTGCGGCCTTCCTGTCCTCGTTAATGTAGAGTGCCGTCATGAGGAAGAAGAGGCCTCCCAGGATGCCGATGAAGGGGCAGAGCAGGACGCTGTACTCCAGGCTACGGAAGCGCCAGGCCAGGGAGTCTGGGTTGTATTTACTCAGAGCATCTGAGATCTGCTCGGGGGCAAGACAGGTGTGTATTACCAATATGTCAATTATGCAAATGAGTGGAGTTTATTGACTTATTATATTGATGATTATTTATTGATTATTATTTTACGATTTATAAAAAGTAAAATGTGGATGCTCTTGCCATAATGACCCTTTTAGATTTAATGCTGTATGTACAGTATCATGTAGTGTTGTAAATTTGGGACACTTAAAGAAGCACCCATAAGGCACTTTAGCTTTATCTCCTATGAAGCGCACATGCTAGTTCTTTGGCATGCTAGTTCCTAGGTGAACATACAACTGTCCTTTTTGACACAGCACTGTTTGTTTTTCACAGGAAGGTGTAAATGTCAACACAACCCAAAACAATGCATGAAATGTTGGACACATTGTATCTTCCTTTTCGAAGGCTGACTTCCTTTCGATTTATTCCACAGTAATAACTAGCCTTACCGCACCCAGCAGATACGGGCTCCCGGCGTCACCGAGGAGATGGCACACCATTATCTGCAAGGCTTCTGCTGTAGCCCTCCGAGTTGGCACGACAACATACTGAAACACAGTACAGTTGGCATGTCCGTGAGATGGCATTCGAGAGCAGGTTTCACTTTCATCGCTGTTGGACTTGGATTTTGACTGAAACCACTTACCAGCAAGATGTCAGCAAGAATTGCCCAGTTTAGGGAAAGAAGAGTCTCTCCGATACCAATGAACACCTAAAACAGGGAAGCAAGGCCAAACCACATTGATGTTGAAATGCATTCAATCTCTCTATTAACAGTTTTTATTGTTTATCAGAAAATTCTGCGAGTATTCTGACGACTGTAATTTTCGGGACATTTAGGGTCAAATTCGGGATTCAGGACAACAGCTTATATTTTGGGACTCTCCCGAATTTTTCGAGACGTCTGGTCCCCCTAGTTGAAAGGCATGACTGCATGATCAGATGTTGCGGTCTATAGAACAGAAGATCTGGGGCGGTTCTGCTTACATATGTGGCAGGGATGCTTGTGGATGCCAGTATGATGGCGATGAAGAAACAGGGAGCGGACGTGAGCATGCCCACGGCACAGATCAGTGGGTCGGCATTGGGCACGCGGTCTCGGAGCCGGCGAGATATCCAGGTGCCCAAAGACACTCCCACGATTCCCGTCACCACTGTGATGGCTCCAAATATGTAGCTTCCAGAGAAGATAAAAGAGGAGAGGATGAATCACAACAAACCGGGGAAAACGCAATCGTCTGGAAATATGTCGAGGGCAAACAGCATGCGTGTCACCTGTCAGAGGAGTCACATGGTTCCTTTGAGCAGGGTTGTCTGATGCCCATCATCACCTGGGCTCTGGACAAAAACGTGGGAGTCCAGAAGGCCAGGGCACCTGTGACAAAAGCCATGGCGGTCACGCCCAACGAAGACCATACAAAGCTCCGACTACCATGCACCGATGCGGGGAGGAGGGGTTGGGTACGGGGGGGCAGGATAGAAGAAAACAATCAATTATTCTCATCTCTGTTTGTACTGTTTAAAAACAAAGGGGAATGATTTCATCAGTAGTGGCTGCACTAACTTTTTTAAGAGGTACTTGATGTCCTCCAGATAGGTTGTCTGCTCGATCTGTGCTCCTCCCTGGGAATCAGAGGCTCCCCTTGGTGGGTTGGGGGTTAGAATGAGCAAGAGCACCAGTCCAAGAACTCCAAGGATGGGATTAAGCTGTAAACAGCGGCCCAGAGCCAGAGGAGATTTAAGAGAGACGTTAGGCAGTGAAAGAAGCTTCTGTGAAGACACTACAGACATGAAAGTCAGAATAACCTGATTAACCTCTTCTCATTGACATGCTGTACGCCGTGCGCCACAGATTCTGTAGTTACTGCCGGACATCTCACCCAAAGTTTTAAAGTTTTAAATGGAGAAACTGTCTAAAAGGGGCTGTTTGCGTATATGAAGGATACTTTGCCTGTGAACTTGTGAAGCAGTACTATACAATGTGACTGCAATTAGCACTTAGTCTGAATAGGGCAGTGGGCTAAAAAATGCAACAGAGAAGAAGGAGCAGCTAAAGCAGTTTTTTTTGTTGTTGTTAAGATATTTTTATGGGCTTTTTGTCGTTGATGTGATAGGACAGCTGAAGAGCATCAGGAAGTGATTGGGGAGAAAGATGGGGAGGGATCGGGAAATGACCTCGGCTGGAATCGAACCCAGGTCCCATGGTACAGCGCCTAACCAACTGAGCTACTGTGCCCCAAGTCAGAAGAAGTAAACATTTACTGTATATCATGTGTGTAGAGCAGACATTTAATTACGAGGCTGTTTTACCCTGAGGGCCCACCGCCAATCTCCTGTGGCTTTGGCAATTGTGGATCCAACAATGTATCCCAGACCACTAGGAAACAAAACAAAGGGTTGAAACATTGGCTTTGTTCGGCCGTAAAAACAGTCGTATAGTACGATTCATATGTGCAATAGCAGCAATATGGAACAAACACATTCATACTACATTCACACTAAAATTTTGAGTGGCTACAAAGCCTTCAGACCTTCCAACAGGAATGAAGATGTAGAAGAAGGAGATCATGAGGGTCCTCTTGGAGTCACTGAAGAGGTCTCCGATGATGGTGGGGGCGATGGTGGAGTAACTGGCTTCTCCTGTCCCCACAAAAGCCCTCATGAGCACCAGCACCCAGAAATACTGCCCAAATACAGACATACACATACACACACACACACACACACACACATTCAGCTACACTGACACACTGCATGATGTACAGCTGGGGATGCTAATGCTTATACGAGTTCCAGTGGTGAAACCTGCCAAGGAAAGAATGTCTAAAATCTTGTAAAATCACTGGAGTCACTGGACCTCCTAATTCATATTTGATGTAATATTCACTGTAGTACCTCCTCTGTGATGAAAGAGCTGCCCAGTGTGGTGACAATCCACACAGCAAGACCAGCAACCATGATGAACTTCCTGTTGTAGCGATCCCCAAGATAACCAAAGACTGGGGCCAGTAGCATAAAACTGCAGATAAAAACTGTAAACACATTAATATTTTATAAAAGACATCTAGCGTATACACATTGCCAAAGGCCCTATCAAATATGTTGCCTAGATATGTTATGGATGCATTAGCCTAGAGATGAACTTATACGAAAATGAAAACAAACCCCACAGAGATGCATGATTAGTGGAAGAAGAGTCACATGGCAACAGATGATAGGCATCTTTGGTGGGTTGGTGGTTGCATGACTTGCAAGTTCCTGTTCTAAGTCAGTTCTCAGCTCAATTGATCCCAACAGATCATGGCTTTTAACTATGATGTTCAAACAAAATGGTTTATTACCTGTCTGCAGCAGGCCAGATGTACTGTCATTTATGTCAAAATATTTCTGGATAGTCGGAAGTACACCTTGAAAGACGAGAAAAGAAATAAATCTCAGGCATGCAGCCAGGATGAGTTTCTTAAGTTTAAATTGCAAATGTTTCATGGAGGGGTATGTTCTCCCACTTTGTGAGGGTGGCAAAACAGAATAAACAGTTGCGCCTCATTTCACCTGCGATTGTGTAGCGATCCATATAGTTTAGTAGATTGACATAGCACAGTACAGCCACTGCTATGTATGCCCTTCTCTGTGATATCTCTGTGGTCTCTGCGGAACTGTCCACTTGGCCATTGGCGATGGTTCCATAATGGGGGGTCCCTTTCGAGCTGGACCGGAGGTGTGTTTTCTCATCACGGGAACTGGTCCCTGCAGGAGGGCCACTCTCCATGGTAGACCCCTTTGTGCAGCTCTGATAGAACACAGGAAGAGGAAGTCTGAGTGCAACTGTTCTTGTTATAGTACTTGTGGTTTGATACAACCTGAAGACAAATGTGGCCAATGCTGTCCATGAAACTAAATGATTTAGTAGTTTTAGAAATTTTAGTGAGCCTCTGCTTGCTTTTTGATTGCTGTTGATAAAAAAGATCATAGGTACACTTTTGACTAGAGTGTGAATTATTTTAAAAAGCTACTATTGGAAGGTCTGTGCAGCAATTCTTCCATTTCTTCACAAAAAATAGTAGAAAAAACGTCTTATTCTCAGTGAGTGAAGCAATAATAACAAATTTTGTTTTTTAAGGACATGATGTCCCGTTGTCCCATGCCCACTGTGTTGATACAGTCTACATTCTGTTTAGTCACATTCAAATAGTGTATGTAATGTAGTTTTATGTGCTTTCTGTGTGATATAACTGGAGTATGTATGCGCCTGTGTGTGTGTATGTGTGTTTGTGTGTGTGTGTGAGAGAGAGAGAGAGAGAAAGAGAGAGAGAGAAAGAATGTGTTTTTTGTCATTGTCCTCTTAGCTGTATATGTACACAATTGCCCCAGTAACAGAGGAAACAATCGGCCAATTGGCTAAAGAGCCCCAGACTTTCACCAATACAACTCAACTCCTGTGGGACAACTTGTGACCAGCTGTGACATCTCAGCCTAGTCTTCTTTCCATGCACAATATTCCAGTGACTAGACAGACAATGTCTGAAGATACAAATATGATACAATCCCCGTGAGGCTTCAGACCTTCAGATCATGTCTTCAACTCATTTGACAGTGAAAACCTGTTATCCACAAATGGATACTCAACTATTTTTACAGGGAAGCTCCAAATGAGCTAATCTCATTTTGCTGAGTACTTCACAGACACTCCACTGGGGCCTTGCTTTCCGAATAGCTTATGTGTTTTTTTTTTTTATCTTATTGTGTGACAACCTCAACTGAACTGAGGACAATGACAACCTCACGTGAAATCTATCCATGAAATCTGTCCATGAGAATAGTCTCTCCAACGGGATATCAGAGGCTCAACATTTTTTTTAAGAAAGACAAATAAATTACATTATTCTTTTGAAAGACATAAATTGCATTATGTAATTACATGCTAAGAACAAGACCTGATGTTACTGTGCACAATTTACTAACCAAATATGTGTTTGACAACATGTTTCCAATCTCTTATAAGTGAAAGTGCATTAAGTATATATATATACTTAATGCACTTTATACATATAAAGTGTTTCTGGCCTATCTGTGTGTGCCGTGAGACTAGTCTGGCAGGACTAGGCCACCATAACAATTGAACTCATTATGGAAACCCTAGCTCCCCACAACAACACACAATGTTGTGAACAATTGCCTCAATTCAGACCTCCATGAGAGCTGGCTATGTCCTTGAAATATCGATATCCATTCAACCAGCGTGAAATCTGAGGCAGGGTAAGAACTATGTATTGCATACACTTACAGACCAAAAGAATTACATTCATACATAAAATCAGGCTTGGTCAGACTACTGGTACTATGAAATAAGCAAACCATACATACGGATTAATGATGCTCAGGAATCTTGATCTGTTCATTCCATGCTATTCTTGTGTGAGTTCTTTCATTCTTCTTTCATCTGCGTGTGCAATGATCTTTGAGCAGTTTCTGCTGTTACTTTAGATTTCAGGAACAAGAGCGCTCTCACTGATTTAGACCAGGAAGAGCAAAAGCTAGAATTTCTGTGACTTATAACTGCAGTTATCAAGTTAAAACCTGCCCCCTCCCCCCTGCTCAAGTCACACGCTTGAAAACAGTTCCACACTGTGACGTATTGTTGACCACAAGCCAGCAGCCTTTCTCCTGCTCTAGCATTAGCACTCACTGCAGAGGGTAGAGGCAGTGCTGCTGTGTGACTGTGCAACAGCCCTCGACCCTCAAGGGAAGTTGGGTCTTACTTCATTTGTCCAACCCTGTTGTGTGCAACCCCATTACTGAATATCCTAAACAGTAGTCTGTTTTAAACAAGTGTATTCCTCATCAATTCATGAGAAATGCAAGATAAGAAAGTTCATAGAAAAAAATATGTGGATGATATTCTCCTTACTGTGAAGAGAGAAGGGTGCATTTGTAAATTCATCTCTGTGTTATTATAAATCCACTTGCATAACACTGATGCTGTCTGAAAGATGTATCTTTCTTTGAAGGTGAAAGACATGAAAGTGAAGTTCCTTAATGAAATGAGCACACTGAATGTGAACTTCTTGAGAAATACCAAAGTGGTAGAGGCATAGGCATATTTCAACATCCTTGGTTCATTTTTCTCACAGACAGCGCAACAGGTCAGTATGGCATCAAAAAAGAAATCTAATGAAACCTGTTTCTGTTTGGGATCCATGGTGACACATGGAGAGGAGCCAGTTTGATTTCCCCATAAGCGGTAGTGTAGGCTATGTTTTTGGTAACTCAGGACAGCTGTATCTTTTTGTGGACCTTGAAGAACATGGGTGGGAAAGTGCTATTTCCTGTGTTGAAGTTGATAAGGTGATATTCTGAGCATCAGAGGCCTCTCATCTTCAGTCTGACTTCATTACAGCAGGGAAACTCTAAAGGAAAAGAGCCATCAGTTGGAATGATAGCATTAGATTTGTTTTCGTTTTTGCAAATCTGATCTTGTCGACTATAGGTCAAGGTGCTAATTGAAAAAAGCAGCCCAATCATTCAGTGGCTTCATGACCAAACTGTCTTTACAGTAGAGACACACTCCCATCTACTGGACAGCAATGGTACGAGGAGATATAAAATAACCCTTGAAGACACATGACAATGTGTCTTCTCTGAGAACTCTTAATTCTTCAACACATCTGAAAAAGTGAAACCACAAAACTATTGATTTTAGTGACAAACTATTTTCTGATCATGACAAATTTAGGCCTAGATTCCAGACATCCCAAGTCTCATGTATTTAAAAAACTGGCTGATGATGATGATGCTTCCTGAAATGACCTTCTACAGGTTGGGATATCTGACATTCTGGCAAAAGTTTGCTGATGAAAGTTTGCTGATGGTTGTCAGCGGTCAATCAAATCAGACCTCTATCTTCCATGATCATCTGCAATGTTTTGTTTGAATAGAAGTGACTCAGAGCCACTTTAACTTAGTTTTTGATTACACACCATGGGCAGAAAGAATTTGAGGAGAAATTCAGGAAAAAAAACATAAACTATATACAAGGACTTTGCTTTAATGTTTTACTGGCAAATAAATGTTATAGGCCCATTTTTAGAATTATCAACACTTTATTGGCTAGTGTCGCCTAATGCTTCCGGCCAATTTCATTGGCCTCCACTATATAGTTAGGAAAAGGATTTGCTTCCGTTAGCTTCCTCTCAAAATCGTGACGGCCCAATTAGTGAACAGAGATTTCAAACAATGCATTCCAGTGCGTAAAATACGTCACAGCCAAACAGTAGTGATTGGTTGATGTCACAACCAAACAGTAGCGATTGGTTTTAAGCAGAAAGTATCTGCCCACCATGAAGCAAACAAATCCAAATGGATACGGTTCAGATGCTATGAACGGAGAGAAACAAAGTGAAATATGCGGCTGATGCATCAGGCTAACATTTAAAGGCACCACATACATGAAAATACTATGACAAAGATACTGTAAATGAATCTCAAACTGCAGAAAACAGTGAAAATTAATCACTTCTACAATGCTAACTGTAATAAATGACTCAGCCTGTAGTCAGTATCCTTGACTAACCAACCCTCTCTGATCTGCACATTTTTTCAGAGGTATTTTATTTAGATTTCATTTAGAGTTTCCGCACTCTCCACATATAATATAGTTCTTTTGTAATATTACGTAAAATCATGAAAACAGCAGCACTAGAAATACGACATTGTGGAAACAGTTTGGTCTAACAAACTACTTTGTGATTTAAGCTTGTAAAACTTGTGACCCAAATCTCTAGTGGGAGAACTGCCATGTCCCCCTGCCACTGGAGCTATCTGACCTGTAATACCCTAATATGAGGCAAATTTGTTGGCAGGCTAGCACCGCACAGTGCGTAATACCACATCTCACTACAGCACAGTCAGGGATCTCTCCATTAGATTCCCTCATATCCTGCCCTACAAAATGAACAATCAGCAAACAGAGGGCTCTAGCATGCCCAAGATTCACAGAATTCTAGCATGCCCAAAATTCACAGAAAGTATCTGCCCACAAGGAAGGAAAGTGTTCATTAGGCTGAGGCCTGAGAGTTTCTGAGGGTCTGCCAAATTGTCAAATGTTAACTTCTTTTCTTTTCTTTTTTTTTAAACAAAACCAACAGCCTGTTGATAATTATTATATGGCTATTATTTAAAAAAATGAAAAAATGCTTGGCAAAATACAGCAGATGATGTTGGCTCAATGTTACAGTAGCTACGCTATGGATAGGCTAGGCCATATGCATATGAGTCTATAAATTTAAAAGAACACACCTGGAGCACAACAGGTCAGTATGGTGCCAAAAAAGAAATCTAATGAAACCTAACAGTGTTTCACTTTGGGATCCATGGTGACACATGGAGAGGAGCCAGTTTGATTTCCCCATAAGTTGTGCTAGTACTGTGTCCTGTGTTCTGAAAAGAGAATCTCGCTGGAATTTGATGTTAGTTTTTTTTTTTTTTTTCAGATTTAAGAAGAGTCGAATATTAACATTTTCTTTGTCTTCAAATTTTTGGCATCCATATGTACTGTTTTATCAGCATTTTTATGTCAATGGAGCCTATGGAGTTTTATTAGGTGAATAGGTTAAAAATTTTAACTAACTGTTATCCCCACAAAACTTCTTCAGCTTATTATTTACATTAAGAGTATTGGAAGTTTTCTGTAATAGCCTATCATGCAACCTACATTTAAATATATGCAACAATTATCTGAATTTAGTATTTGTTTTTTTTTGCCTTTGTATTGTTTTTGCCTGTATCATAAACAAGTAGAATAGCTTAAGATATATTTTCTACAAGCCTACAGTCTGTGTGATTTAATATGCACTGAAACACGTCTAACTTTTTTCCACGTCATGGACATAGTCCTCTGTAGTACTTGCATTGTATTGAAATGCATTGATTCTTAAGGTATGTCTACAGGCCTTCAAAAGGTAATGTATCTTAAAATTGTCCATGCTAACATACAATTCCATATTCAGCATATCCACACTTTTCACAAAAAGTTTGTTTGGTTGGTAAAGGTGCACTGTAAGCCCCCATAGCACATGACGGAAAAGTATGCTAATTTTTGCATAGGCCTATTTCAGTGAATAAAGGATCATCCACACTCATGTACATAGTATTTAAAAAAACTTCCAATACAAAAAAGTATTGACTTTTTTGAGAGGATATCTATTCAGTTAAAATGTTTACCCTATTCACCCATAATACAGTATATCCCTTCACAGGCTTATAATGGGCATAAAATGAGTTTATTAAACTGTGAAAATGAAAAGTAAAAATTTGAAGACAACGTAAAATATCAAGTTCTACCCAAGTCCAATCAATTAAAGCAAAAAAAAAAAAAATTAACAAGAAAATCCAGCGGGAATATACCAGGTACAGTAGCCTAATATGTTTTTGGTGACTCAGGACAGCAGTATCTTTTAGTGGACCTTGAAAGACATGGGTGGGAAAGTGCTATTTCCCGTGTAGGGCCTACCTTTGAATTCTTGTTACAATCAAATTCCACATTTTCACTGATGTACACTCTCATGGTAGCCTATTCTTGTTGCTGGAGTTTGGCTGGGACATCCTCTGCCTGAGAAGGATGAACAATTATGAGCTGGGATAGGCCTATGCTGCTTGACTACCTGTTCACTCTCCAATTTAATAATCTTAAACCTGAAACACCACATTTGACAACATAACTACCATTCAGAAATAAACATACATGACCATAGGTCTACATTAAAGACTGGCTAGGGAAAGGCTCCCATTATTTTATTGCCTGCTAGGCTAAGATTTAGGCCTATGCTAGTGAAATTGAAATTATCTTTTAGAATAGGTCTACCAGAAATAGCCTACTCATTTTTAACACATAGACTGCTGCTATGCAGACGCTATCTGACTAATTCTAACGTTGTTTGTCAAGGTCTAGGTCTAGGAAGTTAAATTGAATCCACCTGTTTTACGAACATCGGGTTCAGCACTTGCAATTTTGAAACGCTACAGGGTGCCCTCGAGCAGCCTGTTCTCTTGGTGTCTTTGGATTTTAAGCGCATGCTCAAAGTCGAACAGAATGTTGAGCAAAACGAACTAGAAAAGACAGACAGACATTGGCGTTTAAAATAGAAGATTACAGTTTTCTTCGCAAAGCAAACCTTATTTTCTCAATTGTAGTCTGTAAAACAATGACGGAAACCCAATCGGCGCTGTTACTCAGGAGACAGCTGGCAGGTAATTCTTCTATGACTGTTGAGCAGTTAGCAATTCTAGCTACTGTTAGTTAGCTAGCTAGTGAAAAGCTAGCCTACCAACGACTGTTAGCTTGCTAATGATAACAAGTTAGCCAGCTAACTTTGTTTGTATACATGTCCTGTCTGTTAGCAGGGGGTTAGCATTATAAGTTGTTAGCAAGTTAGATGGGAAGGCTCATAGCAGATTGCCCCGGCTAGCTAATCCAAATCGTTGGCCCACTTTCTACATGCCTCTTTGTTTTGCTTGTCAACAATGCAATGCAGAGAAATCAAAATTTTATACAACACTGATGTTAACATCGGCAGAAACTGAACTGGATGTACATAATTATAGCGCATATTTAGATACATCTAACCCATAGCTCGGTTCTTTGAGTGTGGAGAGTCATGAATCTTTAACGTTACTTTGTTTGGTCTTAAAGCTTGTACCGCCGAAGTTTGTCACCGCTAACTTAGCCGGCAGCTGCTCATGTACGTTGACATTAGGTAGGGTTGTCGCAATGAAGTGTAACGTTTGGTGCTAACATCAAGCTGCAACTCCAGGAGGAGTAAACTTTAGTTGTTTTAATATTTTAAAATGCATCGATACTTTTACGGCCCTGTTCCTAGCGATGGCAGTAGCTAGCTGAAATCAACTGGTCGCAATTTCCTTTCCTTCATGTGATGTTGAATCCTTTCACTTAACTGTTGTCTGACACATTGATTTAAAAATGTCATGATTTTTTGCCAGCTAACTTCACAAGCTAGCGAAACCTAGCTAACGTCAGCCTTCGCTAGCCACAATCTGTCAAGCAGGGTCGGCTAATATTACACTAACCGGCCGTAAAACGTCATCCAGTTATCATCTATTTGTTAATATCAAACTATTACTGTCCCAATTGCTGTAACATGGCATGTTGACATCATCGAGAATTTAAGTTGGCCTTTTTTGCTATGAACTATAGGCTATGACGTTGCTGTGTTGTGGACAGAAAATGTGATAGAGTTGATTATAATGTAATCTAGTGATAATGTGGTGTTGGTTATGCTGGGAAATGCTCAGCTGATGGTGATAAAATGATAGAGAAAGAATGACAGTTTAAAAATGCTAAGTACAGTCTAGTCTGACAGTAGGTTGAACGGTAATAATATTGGTAGCCTGATAGTGATGGGGGAATAGTAATAATAAGATGTTGATTCATTGATCATCAGATGGTGATGCAGTGATTGGGGGATATTGATACTGGAAGGAAGACTGCCTTTCCTGTTTTCGTGATGGGGAAAAATAGGTCAGAGTTAAGTTGGCTTGCCTAAAGCGTGGCTCAGCCTTTACATTGGCTTTTTATTGGAAAGCCAGGAGACCTATGTCATTCACCTAGTCACTCTGCCTTGCCAAATTTAAAAGGCCGCACAAATTACTTTTGGTGGAAGAATTCCATCAGTCCTCACTCATCTGGAAGTTAAAGCAGATATGCTCAGTCCAAATAAGGCCTAGGCTATGTGAGGTTCATGGACATATTCTTTGTTGCAGTGATTTAGAACAAGGCCTACATGTTAGTACAAACCACATGTTTTTTTTTCTATTATAGAGATGTATGTATGATTAAGCACCCCCTTCAAGGTCAGTCTTTCCAAAAATTGTGTGATTGCTTAGGGTCTTTATATAGCATCTTAAATATGTATAACAAAAATGAGTGGCACTACACCAGTAGGCTATTTGTATGGCTGTGTTGGTTGGGAATGCAGTTTTGATAATCAGCTCTCCCTTCAGATCTGACAGTATAGATTAGATGGTGTCATGTCATGTTCCAAGACAATTACCCCTTGAAAGCTAAGCCATAGATATTTCTTGGGGGATATTCAGGGGAGCTAATAGATCTCCCAAGGCCCACCCCCTGTGGTTTCTCCAACAGCAGGCAAAGGGTTTGGCCCCCCAATTTGAAACGGTGTGTACCACTATTATGCCACATAAGCTTGACTTAAAGTGATACACCGGCGGATATCAATTGTAGGTTTTATTTCTGCTTGGGAACGAGTCAAACTTTGTCACGCAGAGAAATTTGCATTACTTCATCCCAGCCAGAGTTACGGCACTCTTCTCTTTTCTAGTCTCATAATGTTCTAATGGGAGTGATCCAGCACTCTGTGTGTGTTCCTCTGGTGTGTTCCTCTGGTGCCCCGGCTGTGCTTGAAAAACTATTATTTAGCCTAACACACATATGGAGTCCTTTCGAGTGTTTTTTACATGCACCATGACTGACTCATAATGTAATTGAAGACCTTCCAAACGCTAGGGTAAGTATACCCATTAAGCCCACTTTCAACTTGGAAGTCAAATTGAACAAAAATAAAAACATTTTTAGTTCAAGTCATTATTTTAATCAATCCAGCAGT
>JASCQY010000211.1:0-13183 GCA_030264315.1 Sardinella tawilis
GGGGGGGGTTGTAGGACATAAAAGAATCGAAATGTAGAAAATGTGCCAAATGAATGTGAGACTGTATTGACTTCTGTGGCAATCTCAAATCATCAAATTCAGTGCACTACAATAGATGACTTAGGACATTCAGAGGGCAGTAAGGAGGCAGATTAATATCGGGATGCTGAGGAGCCCCATGTCTAGCTTATTAAAAGAAGCAGGTGCTGCACGACACTTCTCAGCATTTCAGTATAGCAACTACCTTCACACACACACACACACACACACACACACACACACACACACACACACACACTCTCCAGATCATATCTGCCACAGTGAGGGTTATAATGAGCCTAATTAATTTCCCTGCCAAGTGTCAGGAGAGCACTAAGCAGGAGATTGTTCGCCTTGTCCTACAGAAGACCTCAAGAGAGGCTAGAAATAAATACACACAGCTGGCTCAGGGTTAAACTATTCTAAACTGGCACTCAATAAGAACAGTTCAGACACAGTAAAGGATCCAAATAACAAGGCTATCATCTTTTATGGTTCTATAAAGCCATTTAGATACTTGTTAAGGTACTGACCATGGCTGTCACAATTCTTAGACAACCAGGCCGGCAGATTCACTGACAACGTGAGAAAATGGTGAGAAAGTGGTGATCACGAATTTGAATAACATTAAAAAAAAAACCCTAGACCGATTATAAGGAAGGGAAAGTGAGCGAGGCAAATTAGTGCTCTGACCACGAAGTGACATGACGGCTGTGCCCTCCGTCGTGAGTGGTAAACAGTCAGAGGCATGAAACTAGAACTAAATGACATGATCATGTGACAGTCAGAGCAGAACGACGGAAACAAGTCGCCTACTCGTCCCTTTCCATCGGCCATCGCTCATCTACGCGGTGCCTTTGACCACGTGTCAATGTCACTCACACAAATAAGCTGCCAGCTCCGCCGGAAATACACACGAAAGCTCACTTCTAACTCTCCATTTTGGCCACCCTATACTGTTAAGCGTGAATCACCTAACAAGAAAAAACAGTGATTGAAGCGGATAGAATAGTGGTAGAATATTAAATCAATGGAGGAAAGGAAACAAAATAGCAGCCCCCACCCTCCGTTCTCTTGTTACATAGTTGCCCTAGATTCTCGCCAGTCTCCATTCGAAACAAAATGGATATCTTTCTAACCTTCACTTTTAACCTTTACGGATACATTGTTGCAAAGCGCTGTCGAGTTGGTTCACAATGAGACACTGACCGTGGGGGAAAAAGAAGTTCCTCAAACTAAATCGACATACGATGACAAATCTAATAGTGGTCTACCTGTTTTCGATAAACAGCGTAGCATGAATCATATTATTTTGCGCTTATAACATTTTCCATATAGCCAGAAAATATGGGCTACAGTTTGACAAATGTGTACTGACGACAAACATTAGCCTATACGTTGAGGCTAACAAACTGCTAATGCCTTGCTAATGGAGGTCTGTCTGTAAACAAGTACCAGCGAAGCTAAGTTGGTTTAGTTGTATAAAGACCCCACGTATTTTGTCCATCTCAGCCTACTCAAATTAGTATGGGCTTTGTAATAATTTGGAACGTCAAGCTGTGCGCTCGCGGCTAACACAGACCTTCACTTTGCGTCTCGTGTCAGGCAGAAAACACAACGTGTACTTCCACAAGCACATCGAAGTTCAGTCACATGGTGGAAAATGCGATTAAATATGTAATGGCAAATAATAATCTATTATTCTATGAAAAATGCACGTAACATTATAGAGCGTAATACACTTGTCAACATAACTCCAGGTAAACGTTCCAGCGCACGTTTTGTTGATCTTAAAATAGTTTCAAGGCGTACAAAATGGAAATCCAACATAACTATTACTGTTAAAAAATGTCAGAATAAAATAGTGTCGTTTTTCACTTACATTCATGCATTCCAAGACTCTGTCCGTGAGGAAAGATGATAAAGAATCAGTGTGTTCATGCAATTGCTTTTCGTTTGCAGCTGACTGTGTCAAAAGCTTAGCAGCTGCTTCCTCCATCCACGCAGCGCAGAGATCACGCTGCACGGTAACGCTACGATACCCCCCTGCCGTCGCCAAGGTAACAAGGCCACTTCAGCCAATCACACCCCCTCCTCTCCGATATCCCCTGACAACTGCCGCAGCGCAGTAGCACTTTTTTAGCAGAGCTAAGCAGTTGCGCCGTGCGCGCAGTTCTGTGCAGTCTTGGCGTCAGAGGCATCGACGCAGTGTGGAGTATTGCATTTGTTAGAACTACTTTTCATGGAGTTATAAATTCAGCGTGTTTTACTATAATTAGTTGTAGTAAGTGACGTCAAACTCGTGTATATATCCTAAATAAGTTTACCAGTTATGTTCAAGTAAGTGATGGGTTTACGCGCTCTCAAAACCAGGTCAAACACAGTGCGTCATTTTGGCGAGGGAGTCCTGGAGGCAGACTGTGAAATGGAATTGCATGACGTGACGTAGGTCTGCTACACAATGAAGCAAGCGCCCTCACTTACATAAGTGTGTTTTGTGCGCTTCAAAGCATTGCAGGGATTCCACAGATTAAGCTATCTTTATATAGCTGGACTGGCCTACTGTTTGTCGTAGATCTGGATTTTAATTTAGATATATTTTGTACTCATTTTTACTCAACCAAATATGGGGTCCACTTTAGTCATTTGCCATGATGATTGTTGGTACTGTAAGCTACTGTATGTCTACCTGAAACGCATCACTATCAAATGCAGACCAATTACATAACATTAGTTTGACATCACTCATGCAGAAGGGGTTAAGGCTGCAGGGGGTCGGATGGGGATAGGCCAGCCTTGAGATGACACGCTCACTGTAGGGCCTCAATGAAAACCCTGTTCTATATTAGTCTACTGTGCAAGTGAAAACAACTGCTGACGTCAACTAATGGAAATAGTAGGCCTATAGTGTGTACAGAAGCTGCTTGAGTATACAGTGCAGGAAATATGCCCGAGGTTATAGGCCTGAAGGGTTTGAATAAAATTACTGTAGAATAGCGTTCATTTTTACTGGGTGACTAACATCACCCCTTTCTCAGATCTATCCAGATGATCTATGCTGTTGGCAGCCCCCTGGAGTTTTGATCCAATAACTGTCCTTTGCGTAAAATATGAGTTGCCTGTATAACTCAGAGGGGGATAGGCCCACTGTTACCTGGATTGGGCTTCTGTCAGAAAGGGCAACAGTGGAGCAGTTAGCAGTGATCTTTGCTGCTGTGTTTCTGTTGCCTATCTCTCTGGAAATTCTTGGATTAAAGAATTTCGTTTGGTTGTTTTTTATTATTTAGATGGAAAAAATTTAAATGCACTGGCCTCTCCAAAAAAAGTTGTGAGGTTTAATGTCCAAACCACTGAACCAACTCTACTCTTTCCCTGAGATAAGCACCCCAAGGCCATGGTGTGTGTGTGTGTGTGTGTGTGTAAACAAGCCCTCTGACCACGCTGCTGAGCTGAACGGACCACAGCCTTTATATAGCCACCTCAAGTGTGTGTGTGTGTGTGTGTGTGTATATGTATATGTGTGTGTGTGAATTAGAAATACCTAACTGTATGGTTATTAGAGGCATAGGTTCTTTTCTGTTCGTGCGAACCTGTCCAAACCCAGCCTCTAATAGGGATGGTCCTCCCCTGGCCCCAGGGCTTCCTGTGTTGCCTTGATTCCTCCTGGCTGCTGTCTGTGTGTATGGGGATGGCTCTGGATAGGGTGCTGTGTGTCCCAGTCTGTCCACATACACTGTAGGTTCCTGGCTCTGCTGCATCAACACATGCAACGTCAGAACAGCCTTGTGCCTTGTGTTTTTTCATTGAAAATGTGTGTATTACTTATCACCTATTACAGTAGCTGATCACGGAAACAAATGGGCCTCTCAGTACAAATCATACATTCAGAATATGTAGAATCGCCTAGCAGCTAAGCCCTAGCTGTTTGTCATGCCAGCAGGCACGCATGCCCATGGTGATTCACGTCTACAGGGCACTTGATGGGGTTGTTTGCCGAGCGGACGCCCATATTTACTCGTTTTTTGTGCGAAGTCCCGGCTTTATGAACTATGTCAATACAGGCTCTGCGGTGTTATCACTACGCCAATAAAGAGCTAGCAAAAGGGGCAATAAAAATCTCCCGGAGGAAACACACCTAATCTGCTTAGTGTAGGGTTCACAGCTCTCCTGTTTGCCCACACAATGTGAATAGCTCTATATAATCGCTACTTCAGACTGCTCCGCTAAAAGGTCTCTTTCGAAGCCAGATGGATTCACAATCAATCAGAACAACAAATAGCCTACAGAGGTGCTGGCCAAGTTCCACCAAACAGCTGGCAGATGGATGCAGTACACACCATCCAGTGGACATACACTGCAAGTGGAAAAAACGTCCTCCAATGCTTAGTTTATCATTACTAGTGAATATATACAGTATATACCAATGAAGCACAACCAACACCGATCTAATCAAGTTTATTTCCTTAAAATGGCCAGTTTTGCTTTTTTTTTTTCTAGGAAATGAACCCCCTGTCAATTAATTCTAGCATCTACATAATGGTTATTGAATACTTCACAATATATTAAGTCTGGATGTTATGGTACATGCACACAGTCCAGGCTGCATGAGGAGCCAGAGTCACAACAGTCCACAGACAGGCAGGGAAGGGGCTGGGGGGTACTGGTCTCAGGTCAGGCCTCAGATCACCTATCTTAATCTCCAGCATAGCGTCTCTGTGTAGACCCTCGAAACACAAACCATTCAACACAAAACACAATGGAAAACCTACAGGTCATCGGACCTTGCTTAAACACAGACGTGTTATCTTAGAATTTGCATCATGATGTGGACGCAGTATTGTGAAAATATAAAAATGTCAGCTAAAGTGACAAGCAGCAACTCTGTTAGCTCCAAGGTCCTTTCCTTTTTCAGTCCATTTGGACAGAGCAAGGTTCTCATCTCATCTGGCTTCTTACATCTCTGAGGTACATCACGTTGAGACAACATCCCACAGTTTCATGTCCTCCAAAGAAAGACACTACATTGAATAACTGCCCATTTTAATTCGACATGACCACAATGTGAGAGGGAGTTGGGAGAAACATACAAGAGTAACATGGGTAGCGTAAATAAAAATCATCCATACACACACACACACACATACACATACACATACACTCTCTCTCTCTCACACACACACACACACACACACACACACTTCCACTGTCCATTTCAAACACACTGCCAGGTCTCCTACATCACAAACCAAACACAACCTACCGTTTTTTTTCCAAACACTACAAGCTGGAGGACATATTTTTAGTGTTCAGTTTCCAATCTTTTTTTTTTTTTTTCTTTTTGCAGTAATCCTCTTTCACAGAAAGAACTTAACTGCTGGGACAAGAGTATGATGACAGCAAGCCTATGGTGTGCTAACAACAACAAAAAATATTAATAACAATATGAATAATTATAATATATAATAAAATAAAAGACATTCAAATACAGTAAGATTTTTTTTGCTGAAAATACAAAACTACATGAGAAAGCATTAAATCATATTTGTTGATCAGAATACCATATTAAAAAGGCAGAAGTGCTAATCACATTGTTTCTTTTTTTATTATTACATTTTTTTTTCTTTAAACATACATAAACACCAGCGCCTCTGTTGCCTAGGAAACAGATGCTAGGGTGGCCATGACATCATGGCTTATCCTCCTGTCCAGGTGCTCCCTCCCCACACACACGCACACACACACACACGCACACACACACACTCTCTCTCTCTGGGCGTGAGGATGGGGGTGGGGCAGGGAGAGAGATGTGACATCTCCAGCCTCTGCCATGGGCTCTGTACAAAACCACGCTGCTGCCCGCTCCAGGCTCGTCTTCTCCCGCTGGAGAGGTCAGGAGGGTGTGGTGGTCATGATGGCGGCGGCGGTGACGGAGAGGTGAGCAGTGACAGTCTCTTCTTATGCCCCCGACCCAAATGAACACCTGGAACCACAGCCTCCTCCACTGTTCCCCCCTTCCTGAGTCCATGTTCAGCATCGTTCGTCCCGTCCCTCCCCTCCCCTCCCCGCCCGCCCCGCCCCAACCTTTAGCGGCTCTCCTCCATGTTTTATTTGCATCCAAAGGCCACTTTATGGAGCTGAGCTGAAAGGCCAGGCAAGTCTCTGTGTTGCGTCCATGTGCGTTGCAGTGGGCACAGGTGTGGTGTCTTCCACCAGAGCTGGGATATCAGGGTTGGGTTGTGTGGGCTAGGGTGGGGGTGGCGACACGGCTTCGTCCTGGTCCAGCTCCTTCCTCCAGCACTTGTGTTTGTCTGCCCCTCGAGTGTGACAGTCATTTGAGAGTCTTTCTGGGTGCGGGAGGGCATCAGAAGCTCATGTCCAGTGGGGCAGGTAGGAGCGACCAGGGCGGCCGGCAGGAAGCGACAGAGGGGGAGGGCAGAGGGGCAGGGCAGGGGGGGGCGGGGGATGAGGGCAGGGCTCAGTTGTGCTGTAACGTGTTTGACTCAATAGGGGGCGCCGAGTCGTACAGAGTGTCTGTGTCGTGCGTGGGCTCTCCCGCCAATGTGCATGGATTGGACAGCGTTCCCGCACCGCAGTCGCAGAAAAACCTAGAGAGAGTGTGGAGATTGTAGACAGAATTAGGCTGGGTCCACTGGGATTGACCCGAGACTACGACAAAGACTTTTTTCACTGGCTTCTGCAGAAAATGACTGTGCTGCTGCTGCTGCCGCTGACGACCATACTGTCCTGCTTTCCACTACCCTACTCTCATCTCATCTCAGAAGCCAGAAACGCAGGTGGCAAAATCTAGAGCACCTCACTCTACCTACCCCCTTTACAGGCCATTTCCTGCCATAACCGTGCGTTCACATCAAGAGCTACTAAAGCTGTAAAATCGCTGGAAGTAGTTGACTTTGAATGGAGACAAGCAACAAAAGCAATTAAAGCGACAAGCTACAAAGCGTGGACAACTAGAGCGACTAAACTGAATGAAAGGAATTATCCGGGGTGAATCAAACCGAAGTCCTGTTGTCTGAGGCTGTCGAGTGCTGTCGATAGGCATCAGAATGACAGCAGTGCAGTACAGTTGTAAGTACAACATAAACCGAAGGCGAACTGCCCACTAACACCAACTGATTAGGGCATGTCAGTTTCGTTTCGACATGCCCTAATCAGTTAGCGTTGGCTGCCGTTTCGCTATTCGGTCTACCGTGCATGAAAATCTGTCAGTTTCATACCCATCGGTAGCACTTAGCAACATGAAACATCAGGGCTACGTGTTGATTCACTCTGGATGACTCCTTCAAGAACAGTTCAACTTCATGCAAATTAGCTATGACCCGTTTCGGCAGCAAATGAAATGTTAGGAGCGACAAAAGCGATTTTACAGCTTTAGGAGCTCTTGGTGTGAACGCACCGTAAGAGGGAAAGTGCTGCCTCTGCGCATAGCTATAGCCCACACACACATAGGGGAGGGGACGGAAACACTTACCTATCGTGCCGGATGAACTCCACATCGTGCCCTTGGTGACACTTCTTAATGCAGTTCACGCAGATGGCGTTTCTGTCCGTCGTGTTACAGGTGTGACACCTGAGGAAGAAGAAGAGGAGGACACGGAGGCGTGGCGCCCCTGTTTAGCGAGGCAAGGGGGCAGAGGGGAGCGCATGTTTACACCTGTAGGGGACTTAAGTGGGGGAGGGCTCACCTGTAGAAGTCATGCATGGGGTAGCTGGTGTAGCTGGAGATCTTGTACAGGCACTGGCCTCGGCTCACCGCCTTCTCTATGGCATCCTGATTGTTCATGATTTTATTATCTGCAAGGACGACAACAACAACAACAACAACAAGGGAATTCAGGACTCCTTTATGGAGTAAAAATGGCTTCTCTTACAAAACCCTGACAATGTCCAAGTGGATTTGATTTATTGTTCTGACCGCAATAAGTGTTACAACATCTGTTGTGTCCCTATCATTTGTGTGATGAGAACAACATACCAATTTACTTCACTTGTCAAGACAAAAGGTTAACTGGTAAAAAAAACCTAAATTGCTGTCTTGCAATGTAGTATAATTACGACAAAAAAAAACAAAAACAAAACCTGCTTGATCACTGGCATTATGAATACAAAGGACTGCAACACAGAAAAACTGGCCATGTATGGATCATACAAAACCCATTCAGCATTCATATTTCTAAGAGCATTCTCAATAGGTGTACATTTACTTGGTGGGTGGAAACTTGGTTTAAACTTAAAACCTACTGGTTCTGTCTTCAATTTCTGTTCACCGATTGGAAAAAACAAAAATCTATTTGAACCACACAGCCTTTGAAGAGCCCCCGACTAGAATTGTAGCGAAATACAATATTGAGCGTAATGGATGACTATTTAAATCCAGATGCCATGTTCATTTTACACCGACAGGGTGCAAGCACGAGGAGGGTGAGACTTGCTACTCATACCTTTCATGGTGACGTTGACGCCGGATGCAAGAAAGAGACCGCCGAAGCGGTTGTTGAAGATCTGATTCCCCTCCAAGGTAGCTGTGGCATGGTTTGTGATTTCGATTCCTGGTAGAGAGGCGAAAGACAAATAGAGGGGATGGTTTTAAAGAGGGAGTGCGATATAGGACTGAAGAGCACCATTGTGGGCTCCTGGTGGGCTTAGAGCACTGACCTGCAGCGAAGCCGTCAAAGATGCGGTTCTTGCGCAGGACCGGGTGGCTGTTGGTGCTGATCAGCACGCCTGCCTGGGCATTCCGGAAAATGTCATTCTCCTCCAGCAGGCCTGTCAAACACCAGAGGGAGACGCTCGTTATTATAGACCGCTTGGGCCCATTCAAAACAACGTACATGCAGAACATGCATGTCAACACACACACACACTAGATATTAGCACAGATAATACAGATAGCCATAACAATACAGACCTATGTGTACACATAGAAAACTGGACTGACACTGCACAAACACAATACAGACATACTGTATGTGTACACATAGAAAACTGGACCTACACTGCACAAACACAATAAACACAATACATGTGTACACATACTGTATTACACTGGACCAACACAACACATACATAGTGTACACATATTACACTGGACCAACACAATACAGATGTGTGTATACACACACACACTGCCATGCCCCAGATCCAGCTCACAGTGAGCTCCCACGTGCGTCTTACCCCTGCCACCGTTGAAAATGCAGATCCCTCCATCTCTGCCATCGTGGATCTTGTTTCTGCGTAGCGTGGGATTGCTGTCCGTCTTGATCCACACCCCAGCCATGGCGTTGTCAAAGATCTCATTGTCCTCGATGAAGCCCAGGCCTAGAGAGGGCCGAGAGAGAGGCAGAGGCAGAGGCAGAGTTGTTTTAAAGGCATTGTCTTCAACATTACAAATGGTCATCAGCAGCACGAATGTTGTTCCAGGGGACGTGAAGTATAAAAACAAAACAACAAACAAGAAAGCAGAAACGGGGCATTTCGCACAGGATGTAAGAAATTGAGAAGCACTGAGTCATGCCAGAATATGTGCTCAATGTGCAAGATAAACAATATGGTTCTCAACAACTTTAGGGATCAACTGCTGTAATTCTATATGGCATCTGAGCCAGTATTAAGGGAAAATAGCAGGACTTCTGTGTGCCAGAAACCTTAGAGGTCCAGACACTGCATGAGGCGCATGCTTCATTCACACAGACACACATCACTTGCTGATTCTACACATCATTCTTCCTGCTTTTATTCATTTGCTGATTCACCTCCAGTCAAGTATTCCAAATATGGTGACAATAAAAAATTACACGTCTGAAAAATCTCATTTGTGAACAAACGGTCATCTTCTGGCACTCGTGGAAAAGCTGGTTCACTCACCGGAGTTGTAGACAAGGATGCCGCCATTCTGCCCACCCCAGATCTTGTTGCGTCTAATTTTCGGGTTGCTGCCGGTCCTGTGAGGAGAGGCAAAGTCCATTAGCGACCTCCACTCCACATTCATCAAACAGAGTGTGCTAGTGCACATTAGCACACATACAGCTAGAGGGGCGCCTACCTGATCTGCACGCCAGAGTACATGTGGTTGTAGATGTCGTTATCCTCCAGCACCCCGTGGCCGTTGTCATAGAAGTACACGCCCACCTGCAGACGAACACAAACTCGTCACCCAATGGCAGGAGGAATACTGGGTTCCCTAATGCATGAACTAATACGCTAAGCTTTACTCACTGTTTTGGATTTGTCCATACTGGACATCAACAAGAGCAACAAAAATGACAATATTAAAGTCCACCAAAAGGAGCCAATCAGAATGTAGGTGTGCCACATTGACTCTTTCAGACAGTGGCCCCCAGGTTGGGAGTGCATGTAGTAGACAGGAGGACGTGAAGGAGGTTTACCTGCTTGCCGCTGTGGATCCTGTTCCTGCGGAGGACCGGCGTGCTCCCTGTGGTCACCCACACGCCCGCAAGTGTGTTACTGTACACCTCGTTCTCCTCGATCACGCCCTGGCCCTTCTCATGCTACAAACACAACACACACACACACACACACACACACACTCTGCTTTAGTCCATTTGATCCACCAAAGGTGACAACCATCACGCTCCTCTTTAGTGTGCATATGCTACGGTGAGTTATATTACATTATTTACATGTCGGTGTGTAGGCTGCTACAAGTGCAGGGCCACTCACCACGTATATGCCTCCATGTTGGCCGTCGTGGATCTTGTTGTGCCTGACGATGGGGCAGCTATTGGTTCGGATCTGGATGCCAGCCAGCGCGTTCCCGTAGATGTCGTTCATTTCGATGAGGCCCCGCCCATCGCCAAATATGTACACGCCTCCTTGGTTCCCGTTGTAGATGGAATTCCCCCTGCGTTAAAAAACGGCACCCACTTGTTAGCGACGTGCATCAAATACACGGCATTCAGCACCAAAGCCCCACTGGCCTTGGAAACGCTCCCAGTGACAGACATTGCGGATAGGGCAGGAATAAGTCGGAGGGAGCGTGCCCTGACCTGATAGTGGGATCGCTGTTGGACGTTATCCACACGCCGGCAAAGTTGTTGGCGTAGATCTTGTTCTCGATGAACTGGCCCCGGCCTTTTTCGTGCACGTAGATGCCGCCCGTCTGGCCGTGGTGGATCTCGCAGCGCACCACCGTGGGGTTGGCGTAGGCCTTCACCTCGAAGCCGGCTATGCGATTCCTGTGGATGTTGCAGCTCTCAAAGTAGCCCTGCAGAGGGAGACAAAGACACACAGTTCAGGCCTGGCCCTGAGCTACTGTTACTCGCATCACTCCTGGGACTGGGTGAGTGACGCACAGAAGAGCTGGTGAGGGAGGAGGACGGCACATATGACACCCCCTCTCTGTAGGAGATGAATAGTGCAACACTGCAGTTCACATGAAACAGCAGCATTTCAACCAGCATAGGTGGAATATGGTATAGATTTATGATATATGAATCAGACTGATATCTGACACGCAAGTCAAGAGAAGGTTCTGGGTCCAGCCTAATCATCAAATCAAATAATTATAGTGTTGATTAAAAGGGCGAAACAACAAACTTTAAAAAAAATTACAAATAATTACAAAGTAGTTTAGCACAAAGACCAGAACAAAAATGCCCCAAGATGTTCCCTGATCCTCCATAATGAAGGAAACAACTACAACATGGCTTGAGAATATCTAAGAATGTGACAAGTGACTCTGGGCAAGTGTTTCACTCAGACCCCACACAGAAAAACGCCCCAGAGAATTCCCAGAAAGTCTGCACACCTGAAAGTGTGCAGCTACAACTGCTGTAAAACTTTTTTTTACCGAACTTTCATCAGAGTAAGTCCTCAATTAGTAACCCCATGGTAAAGAGAACCTAACTGAGTAGATTCTGAAAATGGCAGACGCAAGAAGCAGATGAACACAAATGTAGACGCCATCATGTAGGCTAGTCTTAGTTGTATGAAGTCTAATGTTTTAGTGACGTTGTATGAATGCATATGTAATGCAAATCCAAAGCAAATGGCAGCTGTGCCATCATGGCAGACTGGTATAATCACAAGCAGCCAAAATCTAGCCTGGGCCAAATATAGTTTCTACCACACAGCATTTATCCCAGCCACCCCTAGTCCACTCCAGCACTTCCATAGGACAATCAAACTATAGTCAATAGGTTGCCATGAAATGTACAAGCAAAGGGTGATTATCAAGGTTTTGTTTTTGTTTTCTTCCACACACACACACAAACACACACACACACACACACACAGGTTTGTGCCCAAGGTTAGAAGCAGATGACAGAGACACGGTGCCAAGGAGGGATCAGAGCTCACCATGCCGTGGTCGAACGTGAACACTCCGACGTCCCGCCCATGATGGATGTGATTGCGTCTGATGATGGGGTTGCCGTGGTTTTTCACCCAGATGCCAGCGAGGGCATTGTTGGAGATCTCGTTGTCTTCATAGATGCCCTGCAAGGACGGGACACAAAATGACATTACATTACATCAAACGCCACAAAACAAGTTACAGCTGGTCTTGTAACAGATACAGCTGGCCACAGTCCATGGCTAAATGTCTGTTTGGAGAAGAGGCTTCCATCAATCCGATGTGAAAAGACTAGATAATTACACGTCTCGAATTGGGACTCAAAATAAATGT
This sequence comes from Sardinella tawilis, assembly GCA_030264315.1. Taxonomy (NCBI): domain Eukaryota; kingdom Metazoa; phylum Chordata; class Actinopteri; order Clupeiformes; family Clupeidae; genus Sardinella; species Sardinella tawilis. The sequence goes on from JASCQY010000211.1 coordinate 12,704, forward strand.
GGATTCCTTGTTCCTCGCTACTATCCTTTTCTCTCATTACCCGCTTGACACACAGTCATGATCACTAGGCAGCGCTTTGCCTAAGCACTAAAAGCGACACACACTCTGATCTGTGTGTGTGTGTGTGTGTGTGTGTGTGTGTGTGTATGTGAGTGAGCGAGCTAGAGCCTTCTGCAGATTACGCTCAGATTACAGCGACTGCTGGAAGAGCTGAAGTGACTCAGCACTGGGGGAGGTGGGTAGGGCTGAGGGGCCGGACAGAAGCGGGTCAGCCTCAGTAGGACAGAGAGAGAGAGAGAGAGAGAGAGAGAGAGAGAGAGAGAGAGAGAGCTGGCCGAGACGCCCAAAGCTCCTACACACCACCGCTCCTCAGCATGCAACTAGAAACTCAATCATATATACATACATACACATATATATATATATATACATATATATATATATATATATATCTAGCCTGGCTTTCGCAACAAAAGCTCA
>JASCQY010000211.1:14689-25455 GCA_030264315.1 Sardinella tawilis
ATTCCGTCCCAAGCCTTTTGATCGTTATAAGCGGTTGATCATTATATCCGTGATCACTATAAGCGGTTTCCACTGTACAAACCGCCTTCTGAGCATCGCGGAATCTAATGTAAACTTGTTAAACCTGCCTCCTTCCCCCTGGAGTAAAAGCTTGTTTCTCATTGGTGCCTGGGATTTCTGCCATTGGAAAGGCAGTGAATAGGGCAGGTTGGCCATACTGACTTGATCATTAAATTTTGTGCGGCGTCATAGGAAGTATGGGCTAGTCGAGGCTATAGCTGCATTCATACCGAGACTTTAGTGAGACGCAGGTCAGTGGTCAAGCCAGGGCTATGAAACGCAACTTCTACCATTCTAGATCTCTCTATATGAAGGGTCAGCAGCGGTTTACACAATCTAAAGGGTAGGAGAGCGGTGCAGTCTGTGAAAGTCAAAGGTCAAGAGGGTCGTGTTCTCGGGGCGAGGTGGATTGTTATGTGCGTTAGACCTGCGTTAGAGGACGGAGTGCTCACCTGTGCGTGGTCTGTGATGTACAGGCCTACATTCTCACAGTCACTGATGTTGCAATGCTTAATGGTGGGACAGGCCCCCTGGCCACTGACGCACACCGCCGAGCCCACTGGAGGAGACAGAGCACAGAGAGGGAGCAGAGGAGAAAAAAGAAATCATTCTTCCCATTCTTCACAATGGGCCCTCAAACGGTGAAACTATGACTACAACAACTGTCAAAGCCAGGTCATGACAGATAGATTACATGTCAAGTAAGTCTTTCTCATTATGTGACAACTTGCATGCAGTCAAGAGTAATGTATGGTTGTTGAATGGTGCATATCATTTCTGATGAATCCATTTGACCCTGGCCAAGGTTCTCGCAGTAGCATCCACCATCCTATTCATACCGTTGCAGTTTTACCAAGTGACTGAACAATGATGCCAAAAGACAAAGCAAGAATTGAAGAGCAGTTTTCGAGTGCAATTGCCTCACTCTCACTCTCACATTACATTCTCTCAGAAGAGAGACATGCAGAAGGTTCACAGAGCAAGTTCCACTGAGTGCATTTCATTCCCACTGTCCCTTACCTGTACAGGTGCTGCGGATGATACTGTGGTCAATGTTGGGGCTGCAGTTGACCGTGATCTCCAGGCAGTGGTGGGCGTTGTGGTGCTGGGCTGACTTATCGTCTGGATTGAACTAAGACAAGAGAAATGAAACAGCAGAAATGAACCATCAGTCACAGGTCACTGTGAAAGAACTCGCTAGGGGCTAGAACACGGTTTTGCTTTTAGGCAGAGGGCATGTTTCAGGCTTTACCTTGATGGTCATGTAGCCCACATAGGCATCTTCTGAGCCCTCCATGAACACAAAGGTGGAGTCCCTGGTGTTCTCAATCACCACTTTATCGGCTACTTTCCCAGGAGCTAAAGGAGGAACACCGTGCAGGGTGGGTTAATCAAGTGCTTGATAAAGAACCATATTATACAGTATGTGTCATCAAATCATTTGAACCCCCAGAGCGCTGCATTTCCATGCATGCCCAGAGAGCTGCCAAGAGTGCAGGTCAGTATGTCTGCAGGCAGGCCGCTATTTTCCCAGCATTGTTCCCAGAGGTGGGACCCAGAGGAAGTGTGTATTATTCCCACTATTAGGACAGCATTAACCACACACTGCCCACCATGGAAAACTCCATTTGTTTCAAGATTGGATACGATTTGGACCACCCTTCAAGCAAGAGACATTCCCTACATTCACTTGTAAAACTAGAACTCAGATTTCAGAGACCTTTCACATTATCAGCTTGGGAGTCACTTGGGCACATTTCCTTGAATACACCAACACTCGGTTGTCCAGCTCATGTCCTTTACAAGCATTTATGAGAGACCAAATGCAAGGTAGGTGAGGTTCATTTTCACAAAGTCACTCAACATTTCACCTCAACAATGTAACAGCTACCATTTCTGCCCAACAGTGAGCCGTCCTAACCGGGGACCTGGGCAGCCTGGGAGAAATGTGGCTCCAGCTGTGCATCTGGAGCAAGCCTCGATGCCTACCTGCCCCGATCATGGTTATTGGCGACTCGATGTAGATCCACTCGTCCGTGTAGATGCCCGAGTGCACGAAGATGAGGCCGTCGAAATGGGCCTCCTGGACGCCACCCAGCGCATCCTCGATGGTGTCGTAATACTGCGAGCAAAAGGCCAATCCAGTTAGCGCAAAAAAAGTGCTAGCCTAAGCCAGGGTCCTATAGATCCTATAGACACATATACACATGTAATTACGCAAGCTTGTGTTCTTTCTCAAAAGGTTTAAAAGCCTTCACTACGACTCTAAAGTGGAATTGTCCATGATATGTTGCATCATCCATTTGGATTCCCAAGTTGTGTGATCTGGACAGCAGAGTGCTGTATGTCAGTCAATCAGATCATAAAGCATTCCTTTTCTCTTAACCACATCAGTCTCCTTCTTGTGCAAATGCTCATGGATGAGCATCCAGATGCACGCATCAAAGCAAGTGAAATGAAATCGAGACTCTTAGGCTGCTTACCAACATGTTTTCTCTCCCTTTGTACCTGGCCGGGTTGCTGTAGAAGTGCTCGGCAAAGCCAGGCTTCACATGTGCGCCCTTGTACTGCGGGACAAGACGAGAAGGAGAAACACACACACACACACACACACACACACACACGAGGCAGACCGTTCAGCAGGAGCCCAGCATCTGCACCATCAGCAGAGCCAGAGAAACATGCTTCTTATTTACATCAGGATTCCTCAGCAGATCTTTGAGTCTGGGAGGCGTTTTTTCCCCCTCTGGGCTAGTAATCACAAACATATGAGGCAAGCAGCACGGAGAGGGAGAGGGAGAGAGAAGAGAGGAGAGAGAGAGAGAGAGAGGGGAGAGAAGAGAATCTGCAGTGGGAGTGAGGCCACCGTACCAGCTGCTGAAAGCTCTCCTTCCAGGGGTTGGGCTGCTCGTACTCCTCGGGGTTGATTTGGTAAAACTTCCCTGGCTCCGGGTGCATCATTGGCCGCGTGTACTCAAACACCTCCATGTACAGCCTCTTCCTGCAAGACAGCGAGGAGCAGAGAGGGACCCTCAGTTTTCAAACAGTCTGCCAAGCACCCAGTAGACCCTCGTCTTAGCAACGGGACTTCACTGGCATTTTAACCCAACTGGCTGAAGCGTCCCCTTGTGAGGAGCGAGAGAGAGAGAGAGATAGAGAGAGAGATAGAGAGAGAGAGAGAAAGAGAGAGAGAGAGAGAGAGAGAGAGAGAAAGAGGACTCACCAGAGGATGGGGTCGTTGGCCAGCTCACTGAAGCGCTTGCACACACATGCGGCCTGGCACAGGTCCTGCTCCAGCAGGTAGGAGAAGATTTTCAGCACCACCTCATCTGGCAGCTTCTCCTGGAGGTACTGCTCTGCTGGGGCCGCTAGGAGACAATAGAAGTGGTCATGTTGCAGATACAAAATGTGTATCCATACCCCAGTCAGACAGTCTGTTCCTATATACGCCTAGGCCTTACAAGAGAGCCAACCCACACACATGCACACACCAATGATAACTGTAGTCTGGGTATATTTATTAGTGGCCGTCTGTGTGCGTGGCTCAAAGAGACTGGCATTGCCTAATTCGAACTAGAGTGGGTGCAGCAGAGCTACTCACCAGGTAGTTCCTGGGACTTCCCAGACACCCGAGCTCGTTTCGCTCGGTGGCCGAACGTTTCTGTCGTGGACGTGGAGGCACCCTGGACGGAGATGGAGACAGAAAACAGAGGGAGCGTTAGAGAGGGGCTCCTGCGGTAGGCCTCATACTGGGGGGCTCTAAGCACGAACTAACCCCACTGCAGTGGGCATCCTCTTACCTCCATACTGCTCTTGGTGGGACACGCTGATCTCTTGGGCAACAAAGACTTTCTGCGGAGTTGATACGGACTGTTCTGCGCTCCTGGACCCGATTCTTCTGCGACCATATCTGCAGGGACGTCCTCATCTGCACGGAGAAGCGCAGGGGTTAGCAGGGGTTTTCGCAGGCGTAACAACAATTCTGCCTTGCACACGCACGCACACACACAAACACACACACACGCACGCACGCACGCACGCATGCACACGCGCACACACATACACAAAAAAATGTCTGCATTAAATGAGTAAAAGACATCATCCTTTGAACGCAATTTCAGGTCTGTCATTTCGCCGAATGAGCCAAAAATGTTGATGGGCTAATCCCTGTGTCACACACAAAAAAATAAATAACTCCCTCTTGGAGGAGGTGGGCGTCTTGGATAAACAGGCCCAAATGGATTAGCAACTCCAGCAATGGGTACAGTATAAATAGCTCCAGCCATGGGCCAGAGGGGCACACATTCATGCACACTGACCGGCTGTCTAAAGACACCCACAGGACATTAATAGAGCCGGTCCTCCCTCCCTCCCACACACTCACAGGGACCTGGGCAGCCCTCCCTTAATCCCCGCGCTGATCAGCCACATACTAGTTTGACAAGATCAACACAGAGCACATCAATTACGTTTGCGCACCACTCTCCTCAAACATATTACCAGTCCTCCAGCACATAACCTGCTCTTTGGTAAACATGGTCACTTGAGGGCCTCTTAAATTTTCTATGCACATGAAGGATTTAAGTTATTTTGGACTAAACTGTTAGACAATTCCATTAAAGGGCTTAGGGTACATTGTACTTGCTCATGAGCTGGTCGACTGACCCTACCTCTCTGTGAGTGGACAGCACTTGAAGGCCGTCAGATTAGTATGCTCAGCTAACATCCTCCTGAAGCCTTGGCACATGGGTCTCTCGACAGGAGCAGGGCCTACAACCTGACTGACCACCACCTCCCTACCTACCTGTGATTACCTGTTGTACTGATCACCTGTAGGCTACTGTCTGTCTGTCTGTCCTTCTCTACTGCATATTGGCACCTGGAGACAACAGTTAGAGGTGAGGTATGAGACATTCCATAATGCCGCTGCATTCTCAACTAGATAAAGAAAACCCAAACAAACAGCGATCTTGGTTTTGTCTGATCTACAACACTAAAAGGTGAGATCCTGTAATATTGTGTTCAGCAGCTACATAAAACATCATACCCAGAAGAGCAGTAGTTAGACCAAAACCTGTTTCTTAACAATGACTATATTTATACGGGAGAGAAAAAAGCACTCCAAGAACCCTCCAACTGTTTGAGAGGAAATGGTGTGAAATTACACTGAAAAGAACTTTACTTCACATTCACTAAACCACACACTAGCCACTAATAAAAACAAAGTTAGTCTACAATCAGCAGACAATCGGCACATCATTGGGTAGTTTATAGTGATTCATGTACAACATTCTGACCAGGATATGTGTGGCCACCCTGTTCCAATAGCCAGAAATATTCTCTTTTGTCTAAAGCCAAGAACCTCATGACAAAAATAAACTAAACTTATAAATGGTATGTGGGGGCCGGTAAACAGTTAGCTGAGCGGAAGAAATGTGCAGATTTGCGACAGAAAAGTGGATGTTCGGAGCGTGCCACCGTTGACTGGACAATGTTGACATCCAATGTTAACGTTAGTCACTGTAAGATCAATGAGTAATGTGAAGGTAAACAGTAAAAAGAGAAAACATTTTTGGAGTGACTAGCGAGGAAAGCCAGGAAAACTTGCAATAATGACATGCAACTGATACATTGATTTAACATCTAGCTGCTGCTGTGCCCAGCGATCCCTAACAATTGAGACGTGAGGACAAAAGGTTTCTGATTGATCAACGCAAATGCACATCCGCAACCAAGGAGAACCTTGGCTTAACGTTAGCGTGGAATAGGTTCCTAATAGAATACGGAAACCAACAAGCAAAGACGAATGCAGTGGAGAAAAACTAGCATTTGCGTGGTGTTTCTACAGCATGTCCACTAAAACAGTGCAAAATCGTCCCCCAACACCACTATCTCACGTCGGCTACGCCGGGCAGACCCTGCTTATGGTAGCAAAGTATGTTCCTACCATGGTTTAGGCAGATGGATACCCAACTGCGTAGCCAGATCAGCTAGCAGCTAACGTTAATGCTATGCTAGCTGACCCGTTAGCAACTGTGTAGAACCTCACGTTTAGCAGGCTTACTGTTTCAGACAACTCATAACCTGACATTATAACATTACATGATTCTTAACTGCCAGGAAGAGCTAGGTTGTGACAGATCAGTTAATAACACCACCTCTAACAAAATTGCATTCCAATGTCTAATCAAAAGGCTGGGGTTAGCTAACGTTGATTAAATAGTAGCTAGCGTTAAGACCATCATATCTAATGTTACGCTGAAGCTAAGTGGTTAGCAAGCTACACTACACCCCAAAAATGGCAGTCAATAGCCTCCCGTTAGCTGGATAGCTATCCACTTAGCTTCTACGCAACGCAAACTACTAGAGTGTATACACAACAAAAAGACACAACATCTCTTTAACAACAGATATATAGTAACATATAACTACATTTATAATTTCGTTTGGATCACATTCCTTCTGAATGCAAGAAATGCTTCAGCTGCACATAAACTGACTCAAACGAACATTAGCATAGCTGTGATTGTGGTCAGTCAAGCCAAACAAAGCGCGGCCTGGCATGAACGCTATGAAACGAGATCCTTGGGGTTCCCTTCCTCCATTACAAGGGAAATAAAAATGGAGAAATAGACCCGATATTGTTAAATCACGAAACAGTAGTTTGTAGTTATATAGTTGTTTGAAATGACACGTCGTACCTCTTTCACCGTTGTTCCGTTCCGGCTGCACCGGGCGCGGCCTCGATACTCGCCTGGGTCTTCTGTTGGTTGCCCTGACGGAGTTCATTTGGTGAGTTGGTAATTTAAAAAATAGAATGTTTTCCTCCAACGTTCTTTCCTGGTTTTCTATGGACCCCTAGATCCAGACCTGTTGTTCTTTTTTGAGAAGCATACAGACGATTGCGGTGGTGATTAGATCTTTTTCGGGGTGTTATTTGTGTTTTTCGGACAGCTCCCCCCTCTGCTCCTCTGGACGGGCTCCGTCTCTCTCTCTAGCAGGAGGAGCCATTAACTCACACGGGGACAGAAACGAGAAAAAAAATCACAAGGGAGCCGTATCCACCAATGGAATACTATGATCCCGTCTCCCCTTACAGCTCCAAGTTGGAATGCTTCCTCCAAGTAGTTTCTGAAGGCTGACGTATATTTGAGTAGGCTACCCTTGCTTTTCGTGTTGTTGACACGAAAAGTTTAAGGCTAATGTGGAAATAAATGATTTAGAACTCTATTTTAACCACAGGGAATCTTTAAACACGCAAAATGGACGAAGCAAATGAGTGGCATATTACAGTGCTGACACATTAGTAGAGCAATTTATTCTTCATGGTCGGGTGATGAAATAAATGCTGCCCTCCAGTGAGCAGCTGGTGGGCATAATGCTGTTTTGTGGCGATCCAGGAAGACGTGTCCTCCTGAAACAAGGCTGCCCTGGCCCTGCTATATGACAGAGTCCTCAAGTGTTGTTGTCTTGTCATTTATAAGCACCCTTCTCAAATTAGCATTTCCCTGTTTTCTTGTGGTGCCCCCCCCCAGTTAATTTATAGGTACAGATGTTGTTACTGCTCCTCCTACTAATTTTACCCATCTCATCTGATTGGTTGAATCAGAAAGTAACATATTTAGTTCTACCTGCAGCTCTGAGAATGGCAATCAATTTGACAGCAAATGTCAATCATTAAGGTATTTAGGAAATCATAAACCCTAATGGAGATGGTAAGGTTATTCTGTTAGCAACCACAATGAAGATGGTGAGGCGCTAAAAATTTCTCTGAAAGATCTTGGTTGCAGTATTGTATTGGAGGTTAGAGAGCCCACTATGCTCACAATCAATAACGTTATCAACTGCAAAACATCACCTCTTCACTCAACAAAAAATGTGAAGGACATTTCATTCTTTTGACAAACAAAAACATTGTCATAATTCTGACCGTCTTCATCAGCTTTGAGTATGCAAAATGACACTCAAACTTTAAATGGAAAGAGTCTCTGTGGTCTGATCAAACACAATTTACCTGTCTCAAATATTCAAGTTGGGTTTCGCATAGAAATAAACTGCAACATAGAAAGAGCCCAGTAGCACGCATTAAATGCAATGGAGGGTGAGATGCAGCAGGGCCAGTCCTCTAACAAAGGCCCTGTCCACTACTGATGTATGTGATGTACTCCCCATTCCCAGAATTACCCGAGTTTAGATGTTTAGATAATAAACCTCACTGTCTGGCTCTGCCAAGACGCTCATCATGGTTAGGCTTAGCGTTTTGATGGGTCATTCAAACCACACATCAAAACTCATTTAAAAATGTTTTAATGAACTAAAGTTCATTAAGAACTGATGTTTTTGCCATTCTGACATTATGAAATCCTAAATGACAAGTTGTTACATTCAGAAAGAACCTAGGAGTCAGAACTCAGCGAGAGCATAGTACCTCTATGCTCTGGTATAGAACATAGACACAAACAAATATCTGATGAGCCAAACCTACTACTTTCACCACTATTTTTTATAGATTTCTGACAGAGTGGGAAAAAACGTAGACTAGTATATAGCAATTCAGGCGTGGCCACATAATTACCTTCAACTGCAGTTAAACTTTATGATTCTATGCCATGAAATAACAAACCAGATTGTGCAGAAAATATTTACTTAGGAGGAAAAAGGACATACCAGTACATAAACATGGAGATAAGACAAAACACACATTTCTAAAACCGTCCACTAATCTAATGTAGATTACAGGCTGTAAGTAACTGCTGTACAGGTGAGTGAGAGCAAACATGTGGAGCACCTGACTCTCAGGTGGAGACCAGCTTGCTGGCAGACGCCCGCTGCACGATGTCATTGACAAAGCTGTTATTGTGAGCGGTGAGCTCAGCCTTGAGCTCACCCAGCCGCTGCTTGACAGCCTCCTCAGTCAGAGCCTCCAGGGGCAGGGCCTTCACCTGGGCCAGGAAACCCTCAATCAGACGCTCCCCCTCCTGAAAGGACAACCGCTGGGGGTCAATCACATCAGCAAAACAGGCACTGTTCTCTCTTCGGGCTACGCTCACCAGACCTCCGTGATAAAAACTAGGGGCATTTCACCTGAATTTTCCTTGGGAACCAGGGACATCCCTATTTATACAGCCAATATCATGCATTAGCTTCAAAAATTGGGGACAAAGTGTGTTCTGCATTTTACTGGTGGATAGACCACCAAAAACAGGTCCAACAAAAACTGTCCCCAGATATCAGAGTCATCTGGTCATCAAAATGAATGCTATTTGTGGATAGGCACGAGAATACAGAGGTTCTAGGTAACCAATTTACCAAAAGATATTACAATACAGGTTGACTTTGCTGTGCCTACATCCATATACAACCTTACATATACAGTCTATGCATACAATCTAACCTGCAAATTTCAATAAACACCACAACCATTTTTGAAGCCACAACATTTTTAAATAACAAGCAAAAACAAACAAACAAACAAACAAAAAAAAGCACTTTGGCCCTTTAAACCACGACATGTGCAGCCCAGTTCTCACCTGTTTGTGGAGGCAGCGTCTCTTGGCCTCTGGGCCCTCAGTGTCCCCTTCCCCAATAGTCTCCTGAGGGGAGAGGTCCTGGAACTCTTCCAGCTCCAGAGCCTTCTCGCGGGCACTAGCAATCACATGTGGAGGGAAGTTGGCCAGTTCTGCCACATGGATTCCAAAGCTCTGATCGCACACACCTAACAAAACCCATCATAACACACAGTCAAGAAGAGTCAAGCAGCTCTTTTGATCAAGTCAGACCTGTGATCAGTTTGCCAAGATGACTGGACATCATTCTGAGGCCTTTACCTTTCTTGACCCTGTAGAGCATGGTGAGGGTGTTGTGGGAGGTGAGCGCCGTGACGTGCAGGTTGTGGACGGTGGGCTGCTGCTGGGCCAGTGCCGTCAGCTCATGGAAGTGGGTGGCAAACAGGCAGAAGGAGCGCAGCTTGGTGGCTATGTAGTCCGAGATGGCCCAGGCCAGGCCAAAGCCATCGTAGGTGGACGTTCCCCGGCCCAGCTCGTCAATGATAATGAGCGAGTCCTCTGTGGCCGAGCTGAGGAAGAAAAAGTTGGAAAAATTTAAGGCCAGAGGATTTTTTTACCTGATGGGGAGGTGGTCTGAGTGCATTGCAGAGCTTGTGGTTAAAAACAAAACAAAAAACACCAAATTCAAACATTAACTGGCTACTACACGCCTCTGGATGTAAATGAATAAGAAAAAAGGCTCTCTCTCTGCCTCAATAGCAGTCCATGCATGCACATGGACACACATCAATATCAATCATATTCCTTGCCCCCATGTTGCAAAACATTGACTGATTTTTTTGCTAGATAGGACAGATACTGCACCCTCTAGTGTGTGCACTTGACTAGGAGAGAGAGGGAAATTACAATATAACTCCATATGACATAAAGGCAAGTCGATCACACACTAATGTTTACATTGCTGAAGACAATCATAACAGACTTTGAAGTTCTGAAGGAGAAAAGCAGATCCCTACCCTCTCATTAGTGGCCCTGTCACCCATAACCCCTCAGTCACATTAGCTGCAAAAGCAAGCTACTTTTGTCGCTGACTAGTCGCCGACTAGTCGCCAAAGAGGCGTTACTAGCTCATAAACAAGGCTATGATTCGTCTGTATTGGTTGCTAACTTGCTAACGCAAGCAGGTGGCTGCTATGTACA
>JASCQY010000212.1:0-20678 GCA_030264315.1 Sardinella tawilis
CGTTTCTGGCGTATCTCTGAGCCACAACAAAGTACTTCAAGTGTTTCCAATAGAGTTTTTCATACTAATGGTGTGAGTGCTTAAAAGAACCTACTTATCCCGCCATGACCAACCCCCCTTGTGACCCCCCCACCACTTCCTCCTTCGCCCCCCCTCGCCTCCGCCATCTTAAATTCCCACCTACCTGAAATTTCGAGGCAGTTTTCTTTTACTAAATTCTCATTGAAGGAGTCGCCATCCGTTTCAAATCGACCTCAATCCGTGATGAGGCACTTCCAAACTCTCTCCCGGTACCCAACGAGGTACTGGCAAATTGGTGGGATCACGCAAAAATCCGGGCCGACAGAGAGTGGGTTCGGATCGCCGAATCTAGCGGTTGCGGGGAGGAGACTTTAGACGCAGCGAAATGGAGGAGCGAGCCACTGCTGACAAAGTGCAGTGGAGTGAAGTCTCGCGAGAAAACATGGAGCGCTCTCAAGTAACAACATAAAATTTGTTTTGAATTTAATAAAAATGCTGCACGAAAAGAACAATTTAAAACTGCAATGGTTATTGAAGAATATAAAATATAGCCGAAATTACGCAATAGAGTACAAAATAAAATGAATAAACAAATGCTTGTGGTTATTTTCTTTTATCCCCACCCACAGGTGTGATTGTGTACACTTCTGTAATTTCTGGTGACCTGCAAGGTCCAGTTCCTCCGGGCCTAATATGCTTTGGTTTATATGGCCTTGCATTTTGAAAATGATAGACATCAAGTGTAGCCTGTATGTGAATCCTTCCAAAACAGCAAAGGCTGAGATTGGACAGTAGAAGGGTTTATTTAAATGCCCACATGATGTGAATTATTGGCTACATATGGTTTTGTTGATATAACTATTATTTTCAACATAAGTTATTCATTGTGAAGATTCAGACTGTTAGCAAATTAACAAGTTACACCATTTGCCTATATAATGCCTTATGTTCTCTATCAACTATATATCAAAGTATGTTTGAATTTTTAATGTTGTAGTGTACATAGCAGGACCGGTAAGACATGAGCTGCTGAAATGTACAAGTAGGCTAGCACAACAAAATGCCTACATTTCTGAATCTATAAGAAAAACAAAGGAGCACCATGCACGTAAATAACCAACAATTCATTTAATAATTAATCTTTGTGGTTTTCTTTTCAAGGGGAACATGGTTTAAAAGGTATAAAATTGTTTTATTCAAATAATTCACCCCAAGTGTCCAGTTATCCGGAGTCAGGGAGTCCCTTAAGTCCTGTTTTTATGCAGGCGCAAGACCCACATTCCTTTTTTTTTCCACTTTTGACTCGTCCTCATGATGTCCCATGCATCCATCCACTGCGCCAGGCATTTTTAATCACAGTTGCCTTTGGGCTTTCTTAGTCCCTGTCATGATTGAAACATATAAACACACATACACTCATACACACAAACACACACACTCTCATACACACATACAGTTTAGACCTATCGTCTCAAGTATAAATATTAAGCAGAGTCCTCAGTGACAAAGAAGCCAGACGCTGTGACTTTCAGTTCATAGCCATTATATCTCCACAAATGGACACAAGCGCTCTGGGTGCTTTGCATCTGCCGAATCAGGGACATCTCTTAAGTATGACTAACATGGGAGTGCATCTGATAATACCTGAAACAATGACAATATAACATAAACAGTGAATATATTTATTATAGAAGGTAATTAATGTTAACAACAATTAAAAAAAGCAATATTACTATACTACTATATTCTTGTCCAGCTCACTCTCAAGAGCTAGGATAGAGGAAGATGGGGAGACAGCTTTTTGAAAACAAACAAAAATAAACAAAACAAAAATAAAAATATTACCCACAAAAGATGTACAGTTCATATTACCACTGAATCTTTAGGATTAAAACAGTGAACATTTTTGATGTAATAGACCGTTGAAGTGGAGGGAAACATAAGGAACTGTTCTCTGAATTTTTTTCCTCTTTTTTGTCTTTTTTTTTTTTTTTTAAACATACAAGAATGTCGTCTTGTAGAGCTATGAAAATCCCAAGTCACAGCAGATATTTCCCTAATCTCACTGCCAACTTAATAGACACTTTATTTTGTGTTTTGGACTTTGCATCCACCCACTAACCACTTAAGGGAAGATGCAGAGTCTTATCTTGTGTGTACAAGAGTGCACTTATGTCTGAATGTATACAGGTCCATTCCTACTATAATTAAAACTTCCAAAAGGACATATATAGGTCTCTTTCCATTAAATTACAGATAATGGATATGCTCTGAATCAACCACAGGCCTTCTTTTAAAACAGTTGTGAACCGTGAGCACATTAAGAGAGTACCTTTAAAATTGCACTGATAGAAGAAAACCACAGTGAATGCATGAGCGGCCTCCGTAAGGCTCTCTTGTCCACAGCCTGACCCTCCAACGAGGGCGAGGCATGTTTTCCTGCACAGACTTTTCCCTTTGCAGGGAGAGAAGCTAAAAACAAAAGACAAAAAAATGAATCGTTTCAGCACAGAAGGGAAAAAAAAAAAAAAAAGTTTTGTCTTTTTTTTTTTCCCTTGATCTCCTGCCGGCTTCCTCCCTGTACTATCTGGATTCTGCGTCTTTGTGAGCGCTAAACAGGGCTAGTTCAGGCACCCCGCCCAGTCTGGAAGGTCTCGGGGGCGTGGAGGCCCGGCTGGTCACTGAGGGAATGAGAGGCGGGGGTGCACCCACCAGGCCAGCAGGAGTCTTGGTCAGGATGCCGTTGGCAATGTGCGACTGTGGGTGCAGGGGACCCATGCGCGCGTAGAGCCCCAAGTGCGGTGAGGTGGAGGCCCCTGGAGCGTGGAGGTGCGGGTGGGAAAGGAGGCCGGCGTGCAGTTGATCCAGGTGGAAGGCGTGAGACGGACTAGGCAGGTGGGGGTTGGACAGGTGCGGGTGGGGATGCATGCTGGAGAAGCGCGCCCGCTCAAAGTCCTCGCGCAGGATCTGCGACCGCTGCTCCTCGTCCAGCAGGCCTCCGCCGGGACCACCCAGGGGTGGCGGCCGGTCGAAATGGTGCGCGATCAGACCAAAGTCCGGCCTTCCTGACGTCGACGCGGCCGAGGTGGGTGGCGTGGCCACGCGGGGGTTGTGGTGAGGGTTGGCGGCGGCAGCCGCCGCAGCAACCGCTGCCGCCCGCTCGGCCTCCAAGATCCGCTGGGCCTGCTGGTGCTGCAGCAGGCGGGACAGGTGGGGGTCCGTGCGGAGGGCCAGATGCGGGTCGGTCCGTAGAGCCAGCTCACGCCGCTGCTGCTGCTGCTGCTGCTGGGCAGCCAGTTCCCGCCACTGGTCCCAGGGGAAGGGGTGGTGGGCCTGCGAGTGGCCCTGATGGGAGAGGTGTTGGTGGGCAGCGAAGCGCTCGGCCGCCGCACCACCCAGGTACACCTCGAGGGCCCGCGAGCGATCCAGCAGCGAGGGGTGGGGGTGGGGGTGGGGGTGGGGGTGGTGGTGCGCCGTGAGCTGCGGTAGGGGCACCCCGGGCGTAGGGGTGAGCGACAGGCCCGAGGAAGGCGTGGAAGGGTGGTGCGGGTGACGACTGCTGGGTCGGTCGTAGCCGTGCGGAGGCAGCGGCTCCTCCTTGCGCTCCTCCTTGACCTTGACGGGCGCCAGCAGCAGACCGGCGGGCAGGTTGGACGCCGGCTTGGAGACGGGAGTGGTCGTGCGGTCCGTCTTCTTGATCTGGTGGGACGCGACCGCGGAAGAGGAGGAAGAGGACGAGGAGGAGGGCGGGCCGACGCTGTCTCTTTGGGAGGAGTGGTGCGGCTCGGGGCCCACCACCGAATGCGACGGCAGCTGAGGGGGCGCGTGCCGGGGGAAGAGGTCCAGCGGCGAGGACGCCAGCGAGGTGGAGGGCGGAGGCGGGGTGGTGAGGACGGAGGAAGACGAAGAGCGCGGCCTGTCCGGCGCCGAGGACGATGCCGCCGCCACCGCCGCTGCCGGCAACGGTGGCCGGGAGGGTGGCATGGAGGAGTGCAGCGTCCGCTTTTCAAGGTCACGCTCCCGCTCTCTCTCGCGGTCCCTTTCCCGGTCCCTGCTGGGCCCCTCGGACGGGCCCCCAGTACTACTCAGGGAGGCCCCCAGGCCGTTGATGTGGGAGATGGGGGTGCTGCTGCGGTGTTGCTGCTTTATGGCCGGGGCTCCTGGGGACATCCTCATGGGCGGCCGGCCGTACAACATGTTGTCCCTGGATAGGAGGAGTCGGAACAAGACAAGACATGGTAAGCAGAGGCAACAGCACAATTCAATGATGGTGGATGTCCCTCCCCCCACCCCCACTACATAAATTGGTACCAAAATCAACTGACGATGACAATCAAATGACAAGCCTTCTATAAACAACAGATTTTAATGACAAAAAAAAATGGAACTAAAGCATAAACGGAAGGTGGAGAGTGTGACACTGGTGTGCAGGGTTTCATGGACAACAGTGGAGTAACAGTAACAGAGCAAGTAACAGAACGTTGAGAGCAGAGTGCAACAGTAATGTTGGCATTGATGTGTGGAGACTTACTCCGCCTATTTGTGTGTGCTAATGAGATGGGGAGGGGGGGGGCTTCAATTCCTTGAATGACTACAGCTGAAGTACCATAGCAAGAATAATATTCACTGTAGAGTAACAGCTTTGCTCAGCGCATCTTCAAAAGGCCTCTGCACTTCAACTTAAACCCACCAACATGGCATCGACAAAATGGGCATCATCCTACATCGTAGTGAGAGACTGCCAAGCCCAACTTACCGGTCCCTCTCGTCTTTGATGTGCGTCACCTCCCTCCTCTCCGGCTCCTTCGTCCGCTCGCGCTCATCCCTTTTCTCCCCTGCCTTTGCCCAGGGAGGGCCGGAGGGGAACGACGCGGGAGCCACGTGCAGCCGGTTCCACGGGTCATGGGGGTTCCCCATGCCCCCCACTGTGGGAGCAGTGGCAGAGTCCTTGTGGCCAAACACAGCACCCCCTGCAGGGGAGAGCAGGAGAGGGGGGAAAGAATTTGATATTACCTTATTAAATCACTGCGATTCCTGAACTTCTGGCAGATCAATCGAATTTCAATTCAATATTCGATTACACCGTCATGACCAACAACATTCAACGCAATTAAAAGGCCTTCAATAATCAGCAAATTTTCGATGGTCATAATGGGCATACATTTCCCAAACTACAGGGTTCCAACCTTTTTTCCAGAGAAAAAAAAAATCAAAACTTTTCCATGATCAAAACAGGCCTCTGCCGTAGTGCCTTGGGGGGGGGGGGCATCAATAGCAAGGATGTGGTAGAGCAGTGTAGCTTCACAGGAAGACAAATACGCCAGACTTACCCAGCGTGGGGCTTCCCAGTCCACCAAAAGCACCTGAACCCAGGGCTCCCAAAGGAGTGAACGGTGGCGAGCGTCCATACGGATCTAAAACAAACACACTTGATATCAGTTTCACGCAGACGTTGAAGCCAGTCGAGGGTGGAGATCAAAGAGTAAACCATGGGAAACCACTTTACAAACCTGATGCTTTTGATTAAGAAAAAATAAGTGTTACACATAAACAAAGTTACAAGTTTAAAAACAAAACATCAAGTTGTGCACCAGAATGAGGGAAAATAGTATTGATCAAATGTGTGTTCTGTGGTGCCTCAAACTCTGGTGTTTTTGGTGCTGTTGTTGTTGTTGTTGAGAAGAGACAGGATGAGAAGCTGACAAGTCTGGTAGTGTGAGCTACGGCTCAACAGCTCTACTACTGACACAGCTGCGCCCATGGAGGGTGCGCTCGCTCGCTCGCTTACCCAGATGGGCAGCAGGGGTGAGGAAAGATGAGTGGGGCGCTGCTGGCGGTATGAACGGGGAGGAGGTCGGATTGACTCCACCTGAAGGGACACAGGGGTCAACACACACATGTGAACTCCCTGAGGCCTCGCACACACAGGAGACTGTGCACAGGACAAGCTGATAAGAGAGAGGCCGTTTGAGGTCCTCTTTAGAAGAAGGAAAAAAAAAAAGCTACAGGAAGAGAGCTTCTTTTCCACCTTCCATGTCATTTTTTGTTTCAAGGCCTCTTTATTTAAAAATCATCTCCAAAGCATAGCGTCCAGTGATAAAGAGCAGGCTCAAGCGTTTGTTTCTTTCTTTTTTTTAAACTTTGGCAAAAGCTGGCTGCATTGGATGGCAGGGACTTTGGAGGATACCCACCACCGGCTGCAAACAGGCTGCCCGGCCTTGTCAGGTCGTGAGTCGGGGGCAGAGTTCCTCCGAGGACGCCCAAACCTCCCAGTCCACTCATGCCCCCAGAGCCAGGCAGACGGGTCATCAGGTCATTACGGAAGTCCAACTTGTGCGGGTCGGCCTGCGTCAGCTGAGACACACACACAGAGACAAATACACAGAGGTTTTCACACCTTGAACAGACAGAAAATGAAATGGCTGTCGATTCCAAATCAGTATGCAGGTTGGGATACAAGTGCAGGACAGCACTGCAAGTCCACTCATTGAAGGGCTGACCTTGACTTTCTCCTGGTGCCTGAGAATCATCCAGGCCACACGGACATGCATGGCACACCACTTCCCTGGCTTCTGTTCACAGACAGAGGTCACAACATTCAGTTAATCACACAATGACCCTTAGCTTCACACTTGTCATTCATAATGTACTTGAGCTGGGCTTAAAGGGCTCTCGTTCCATTTCCAATTCACATAAGATGGTTACATTTTGTGTCTTGACAGTATTTTTCAAGATTCCCTTTTCAGCAAAAAGCAAGAGGGAAAAGGGAAGAGGAAAACGGCTTTTGAAGCGACAGCATTCATGACAAAACAGGAACGCTATGGGCCCAGCAGTTTCGGGAGCAATTACTGTAAAGATTACTAAATTCAAATGTTGATCTAAATCGTAAACTATTTTTACATTTTAGCTACATAGCTCCACAGACTATAAATAGATGTCATACATATCTAGGTATACAGCATGTACTTCTGTACAGCACGGTAGTAGTCGTTTAGAAAGATTATGTACATTTCTTCAGATTAATTGACCATATAAAAGAAATAAGGCTTCTTACATTACTGACTTTAAGTGATGGCGCAAACGGGTCTGTGAGCTGTGGAAACAAAAAGAGACAGGTGTCAAATAGGTGTTGCCATGACATGGAACAGTACTGGAAACAAAACACGAGCAACGCGTTCCAGAAGAGGGTCAGAATTCAATGGCAGAGTTATGCGATCCTAATCCAACTTAACTACAAATAACAGTGGGCATGAGGACTGGCACCTAGAAAAAAAGCGTATGGCGCTTACCCTTGGATCTTTGGGTTGCAGATGAGGGGGGATGACCCCCAAACGAGCGGTCATCTCTGGAGCCGCCCCCTGAAGGGCAACAAGCTGTCAATCATAGCACAGTACACATTTGCAGCAGGTTACCAGACACGGCAGGGAAAAAAAAAGAAATGGGAGAGAAAAAGGAGACTCAATCCAACTGGCTCAGGATTAAAGTCTATCATTTGACACACATCACAGATATAATTAGTTGGCATCCCCATTTTGTGGTGTCCATTTATGAGAACAAGAATGTGTGTGTGTGAAAATATTGTGAGAGTGAGAGTAAATGAGTGAGTGAATGTGTGTGTGTGTGTGAATATAGTGTGCGAGTGAGAGTAAATGAGTGAGTGTGTGTGTGTGTGTGAATATAGTGTGCAAGTGAGAGTAAATAAGTGAGTGTAAGAGTGTGTGTGTGTGTGTGTGTATCTGTGTGTGTGTGAATATAATGTGTGAGTGAGAGGAAGAGAGAGAGAGAGTGTGTGTGTGTGTGTGTGTGTGTGTGTGTGTGTGTACACACACGTGTGACGCCTACATGGGTACTGTATGTGTCAGACCAACTTATCTCCTCATCTCTGCACTGAACAGTCAGATAAGGACATGTATCCAAGCCTCTGCCCAGACACCCGCCTCAGGTGTGCAGGAGGGCAATCCACCTCCGACTCCACCTGCTCTCTGACGGCCCCAGGCCGGGCGTCTCTGGGGAGCGTCTCTCTTGGCAGTCTTTCGCTTAACCCAAGCAGTACTTTAACACAAAAGGAAAAAAAAAAAAAAAAAAAGTCCTGATTGGACTAATAGTGGGACACTAACCTTAGGCTGGAATGCTCCTTGCAGGGAGCTGAAGGGACCCGTAGGTGGGAGAACCGGCTGGATGCCGGATACCTGTGGTGGGTACTGCGGGAAGTACTGTAAAAGCCAAACAGCAGTGCCTCAGAACAACGCATTCACACATACGCCAACACTGTGGTATTGGTGGCAATGCCCTCTAAATAAGGCCAAATAAGAAACAGGTTGATGCAGGGCTAGGAAGGCCCAGGAAAGGGGCTCCAGTGGCCTCTGCAGTCATGGTTTTCAAAGGTTGTACCTGTTGTACCTGTCTGTGGCTGTGGCTGTGGTTGATACGTACAGGGTGCCTGAAGAGGCTTTCTATCTTCGGCCCTGGATACTTGTCATACTGAAGGAAAGGAGATAGAAAATAAATACATAAACAAACAAACAAACAAATGAAACAAAACACCACAAGATGTTTACGCAGGAGCAATAGTCAATGTTCATGTCAGAACGATCAATAAAATCACACCAGCTCATACCGGTGTTGACACTGACACGCTGAGGTTTTGAATAGTTTAAATACTTTGTTTTCCACGTGTTTGCTACATCGATTTTGACTATGAACTGATTGCTGCTATTGAACCTGCTGGCCAAAGGCCATTAAAGGATCAGCGTGCATAAAGGTGTACGATTATTGTACAGGAAAGTCCATTTCACTGAACAGGCCAATGTCAAACAGGATTACTATACAGTAGTCTTTTCTTTTTTTTTCTTTTCAGAAAGTCTATTCAAAATTATATCACAATGTCCTGCCCTGAATCCTCAAAAGCTTAACTGGACGAGTCTTGACATGAAATAGTCTTAATCTACACACCATCAGCTGTTCGTTTGCTCTAAACAAACAAGCTTCCAACACTTAGTTTTGCAAGCTCATCACCTGCAGCGCAAACACAAAATGATCTCCTTATCACTAAACAGAGTAAACCTTATGAACCAGCAACTCCCGGCACATCCCAGACACACCATCGACAAATAACACAACTGATATCGTCTGAGCGACTGGGAGGACGAGGAGTGGAGTGAAGTGGAGGGGAAGCTCACCAGGGGAGTCGCAGTGGCAGTGGGGTGCAGGAAGTGTTGGTGGGTGTGCGTGTGCTGGTGCTGGTGGTTGTGCTGATGGAACTGGTAGGACATGGACGGGATGGAGGGCTGCGTCTGCGAGGGCCGGGTGGTGGCGGTGCTGGACGTGGCGTTGGACACCGAGGGGCCCGCGGAGCTGGAGCCGGAGCCGCTGCCGCTGGCGCCGGGGGCCGATGAACGGCCGTCGCGCTCCGGGCCCTGAGACGGCAGGTACTGGGAGTTCAGCTCCTGACGGAGACGGTCTTGATCTGCGGAAAGGGAGGGGGGGTGAGAAAGAGGATGGAACTATTTAAATGGGGAGCTTGGATTTGTGTTTGGAGCCAAGCTCTTTACGGTGATACTGGTAACGACCAAATGATCCAAATTTCCAAATTCCTGACCTAACAGGAACACTGACAAAAATCTACCATGACACATGGAGAAATGATGGCCATCGGTCTATTAGAATTTGTTCAAGTTGGCCATCACTTAATTATGGCCATCTGTCAACTCATTTCACTTTCAAAGCCAGCTTATTGCTTACAGATATGGTCTAGCGGTCACATACTGTATGCACACCCAGTGCAACCCAGTGCAAAGCCCCGTCTTGGATCTGTCTAGCGTTACCCCAAGGACTCGTACCTGCAACCTGCAGTAGAGGAGGTGGAGGGGGTAGCCCGGGGGAGTATGTGCGCGAGTTGGGGCGGGACGGGGGACGGTGCGGCCCGGTGGCCCCGGGGCCTCGGCCGTGGGACATCGGCATACTGATGGAGGGCGTCGGTGGTCGCATGGATGCCGAGGTGACCGTTGCGGAGGACTGAGGTTTAACTGAGGTACTGCTCCTGCTGGATAAGCCATACGCAATAACAGTGAGTGTCCAGATTCATAGCATGACCAAAATACAGCTGGCCACACAGGCGCTCAAAAAATAAACACACAAATGTGTAAATATTTAGTTCCGGTCTTCATAACAACCAATCCACCATCAAATAAAACTGCACACATTTCAACCATTTGTTTTTTTACTTGTGCATGTTCCCACAGACAAATGTTTATCGATCAATTAATCACATTAGAAGGGCTTATTGAAAATAATCACACTTAAGCAAGGTTCAATACACCCAGTCACACCCACAAAAGTAACTGACACCACCACACACCTGCCATTGATACCCATGCCGTACGCATTGGAAGTGGGGCGGCCAGGGAAGGTGAGGAAGGACTTTTTAGGCCGAGGTGAGCCGCCACCACGCTCCTGCTGTCTGTGGTGCAAGTGGGGACCGTTGCCGTTGATGTGCTCAGCCAGGGAGGGGACCGTGGCTGTGGCCATGGAGTGGGATGAAGGAAGGCAGGAGAGTGAAGACGAGGTGGGGGTGGACAAGGGCTCGGGGTAAGGCAGGTCCAGACTGCGCTCCTGACTACGCTCCAGCCCGGACACGCGCGGCGTGACGGCCAGACGAGGCATCCCACTGTGGGTGGGCACCAGCGGACAGCCGTTGGCAACGGACGATGCCATGCTCGATGGCACAGGGTCCACTGACAATGAAAGAAAGTCACATTACAAACAGGGTTGGGAATTACAAGGTAATGGACAACTAACTTTGAGACTGGATTTCCCGAAAGCACAGTTGAGCATGGCAAAACAAAGGATCTGCAAAATTATGACCTTTTAAATGATGGCCTTTTAACTATGGCAACTGGGAGATGCACCATTATTTTAGAGCCAAACACTAAAAATTAGCAGGAAATATACAGTCTATATTATATAATTTCAATAACGTTTGACAATTTAATCAACAAATTTGAAAGATTCTTCGTACCTTTTTTGACGAAGAATATTGGTTCCATGTCATTGTCAGAGGCCTGAGAATAAAACAAATAAGACTTCTTACTAATCAGTATTCAAAAATGAAACTGATAATTCACAAACATTCCAAATTCACAAGTCTTATGGATGCCATTTAAGAAACACAACCAACCTTGTCGCCTGAATCGCTCTCAGTGTCACACTGAAAAGTAAGGCGAAGATTATCAGAATAGTTCTCAGAATAGAAAAAGCGGTCACCAAAATCTGCCATGGTTTCCATAATTTCTCAAGCAAGACATTCATGAGTTGATTAAAGCTTTAATAAATGCCTTTTTGTGGTCTACATGTGTGAGTCGCATACAACCACAGCTACTCTCATTCTTCTTCAGAAGAGGAAATAGATATGGCTTTTGTTTCCAGCCTAGGGATTTACTGACATGTATTTATCCAGATGTGCTTCCACTATTTCTGATCTACCACTAGTCTACAGGCCAAACGGTCATGCAGTCTCAATTGTCAAAGCATAAACTTACAATGTATCCGGTTTCCACAAAATGATTCCCAGTGGCCTGAAAAGTCATATTGATATGATTAACTACAAAGAAGTTGTGTTGAACAAACATAAATTTTCTAACATTTGAGGTCACTGTGCACGGAAAGCCCGCTGATCAGAAGGTAAACTGAATATCATGACAACTGTCTTGACCTGGCTGATTCATAATTAAAACAAATTGCACTACTCTAAACTATGCATCACTTGGTGATGCCACTTTTTTTGTTGTCAGTAAAATATGTCTCATCAGCCATAATAATTTTTCAGCTGATCACAAAGGAGTTCTAAGCTCTTCTACAGGGAGAATACACCTGTCAAAAACAATGACATAATCTGTACTACCTAGAATTTCAGACAAACCTTTGATAGGAAGTTGGCTACTGGGTACGTTAGTAAGAACTTGCTATTCCTGTTCCACACCGTGACACTTGCCAAAGAACAATATTGAACAATGTGACTTGGCATAGAGAGTTTATAGTGGCAGGGCTTGAGGAAACTCCAAATACCACTACATTTCTTTAAACTTGCCCTGCTTGAAAAATACCCTACATGTGGTAACTCTAAATGTCTGCCCCACCTTCTCCTCTCTCTTCCTCTTTCTTTTCCTCTCTCCCTTTCTGTATTTGTCCCAGCTGCTGCTGGTGGTGGTGAAACTGGCTGGTGGTCCTTCCTCTGGCTCTGACAGGGGTCCTCCGCCATTCTCTTCTGGGCCCCTCTTCCTCTTGCTCCCTCTCCCCATGAGCCCACCAGCACGTTCTGGAGGCTTCATGGAGGAGTCCATCTGTGAAAACAATCCAATAGGACTCTCACATGGCAATTCTCTGGAACTTAGAATTACTGAAAGAACCAAGACAATCCTTGGGTTTCCTACAGATGACCCTCTACGTATCAGCACAATCACAGCTGGCAAATGTCTGCAATGGCCATAACTGCAGCTTTGCTAATGTAGACATAAGCAAGATAGAATTACATATTTTAGTTATTGTCATCACATTAGATAAGCTATACAAAACTTAGTTCACCAACAAATGTACAGCAGGGGCAATTACCTCCAAGGCCTCCAAGCTTATGAAACTGGCAATAGCGAAGCCATCGATTATGTCTTCTTCGCAGGATACAGATTCTCGCTTTCTCCGGCGAGGCGGCCGGTGCCTGACACCAGGGAATCCAGGCCGACATTCTCCACCAGCCGCACCAAGTAAGGAGTCGCCCCTGCAAACCTCCTGGTCTGAGGCCGAGGACGGAGAGGAAACCCTGCGCTCGGCAAGATCTCTCCTTCTGCGTCGTTCTCTATCGCGTTGAGAACGGGAGCGACGGCTTTGCCTGGACCCACCGTTTCGACTCGGACCGTCCATGTCAAAATGCACTGCACCAATCCCAAGTCCAACAAAAGGCACTTTAAATCCCGGTCCGGTCGAAGGCACTCCCTTGCCTCAATATGAATAAACACCTTCTGGACTCACTGTGGAGTCCCTGTGTAAAATGGCGTTAATAGTCCTGTCTATATTTCAGAGTCTGCCGGAGACAGTACGGCATCAGTGCAGTTCAGTTGAGCCATGTTTTAAAAACTAGTTGGATCAGCATAAAAATCATACAGGTTAAATCCACGTCGCTGTCTTGTTGTCAAGACATGGCTGACTTTATCACAAGTAATGATCAAAACATTCTAAGGATGCCTCAGCAAGCTAGCAAACATCCCAATAGCTTGCTCTTCTGCTAGCCGAGTATGATATCCTTTTGTACACAAAATGGATGCTAACGTCGTTGTCTAACTTTATATCTATAACAAAATTAACCTTAGTTATCGTTACACTGACTACTCGACGCTGTTTTGTTTTGTCTTCATTAAGTCCAGTATGATCTTAGATGAGCAGTTTTCATTACGCGATTCAACACTGCTGAAATTTAAGTCAAAATGTTAGCGTTAAGCAACAAATCGGGCTAGTTGGCTAACCTTAACCTGACGTTTTCACCAGCTAGCGTTATTTGACTAGTGAGACACATTGATAACCATTCTTACATCAAATTCACAAAGAAGTGTTTATATTTGTCAGATTGTTGTGGATTAAACGAAATCGCACAATAAAACCATAAACTGTCCTACTCCCTTCTTCTAGCATTAACTAGCGTTAGCTAGTAGAGTGCTTGCAATGACGACAATACTCAACATTAGCCTTCTTAGCCAGTCAGCTACGTCAGACAGTTGTATCAGTGCTGATTCCAGGGCGAACCAAAATCTCTATCAACATGATACTAAATTGTTGATAGACAGTCCAGTATTAATAAATATCACCAATACATAGTCATAATCATATCCTTTTCGGTGCTGGCTAAGCGCCATCGGAACAGATGATGCTAGCAAGCATTTCTTGTTAGCAGAATACGCCACCTAGCTAGCTAGCTAGCAGGCTTGCTATGTGTAGACCATGCCCCATAATTATTTGACTGATCCTCCTTTAAAAATAATTGCAAGGCAAGCCGATACGCTAACACCGTTCAAAATAAAATACACAATTTAGCAACGCTACATTTACAATAAACGTTAATATTACGGATCAATTTGATATTTGCGATGGTCACAAGCTAACAGAAAACAACAGTTACGCTAGACAGGTTGCCGACATTCTTTCCATCGTTGGGAAAGGCAGGAAGGATCCGATGCCAATGGTTGTATCAGGTTGTATTATCTTACCAGCTAAGAAAGAAGTGGCTAACAAGTTAGCTATCTAGCTAACTGGTTGGATCTAATTAATTTACGTACGAAAACAGTTGGACTACTAAAATGCGATGTAGAGAATCGACACCTATCAATCAAATAATTACAGTTTCTTCGTTCAGCTGTCCATCTGTTTTCATCCGATACCCATTAAAATAAAATGATCCAAGGCCGAGCAAAAAGCCTCGAGCTAGATTTAAGGGACATGAAACGTCGGCCAAACCCCGCATAGGCCGGGCAAGTTCCGCGGCCCACTGTAATCCACTGTGTTGGAGGAAGTTGAATAATCTGCCGACGTCTTCAATAAAATCGAATCAACTTCTATCCGGAGTCTTCACTTGAAAGCATAAGATGGTACAGGCGACGGCTCTGACCACCAAAATAATTTTATATATTTTAAACAGTCTTAAATTAGAAACGTATCTCTAGGGCATACAACCCTGGACAGACGAGCTGTATTGTGCTCCAGTAGGTGTTCTTCCTCTGCAGTTTACGAGAATGGAAACATCTCAACGACAAATGTGGTAGTAGCGCCATCTGGCCGTTTAAACAGTGCTTCAAATTGGGGCAGCAGCATGGGCCATGAGAGTCGTCCACTTCTTTTACTGTCTATGCCTCCACTGCATACTGTGTAAAACATTATCCCTGAAATGGAAACAAACAACTCACTTTGGAATGCCAAAGGTTTAACCAATTAGCATCAAAGAGTAGACTAGAGAAGTTCCACTTTGTCTCAAGATAAAGATATATCAAGCTTTACCTGACAGTGGCACAAATACAACACCATTTTAAAATTTCCAATTCAGTCCACCTGTGGCTGTGGGATTAACAAGTTGTTCTAATTAATTTGATTTGAAAGTTTACAAAGTAAGTTGTCACAGATACATGAAATACACAGCTATTACTAATCTATTATTACTAATGGTATTTTCTATTCAGGTCACATGAAATTTTAACTGTGTTACCGTTCGTTAATGTAATTTCAAATATTTGTTGCCACAGACAGTACACCAAACCAAACTCTCGACACTTTTCAAAATATTTACCATGACGTATATTTGACGTCACATCCCACAAATGTGACATTTACAGGAAGTGCAGTTATTTTGATACGGAAGTATCAAACAAAATTGGATAGAATAACAAACGAAGAAAACATTGTGTCGCTTCTTGGAGTTCATTAAGTTTGCTTATATCCTACAGACATCTCCAAGGTATGGATGTTTGTTAGATTCAGTCTGTCTATTAAATAAGTTAACTAAGTGTTTTACTTTGAATATACATAACATGTTAGCTTTTGGTTAGCAAGGTACAGTATATAGCCTGGTAACGTTAACGTTACCAGACAAATCTCAGTCTTTGTTGCCTCTGTAGTTTACAACTGTAATCCCGGCTGCCTGACACATTTAAAGTATTTTAGCGAGGTGAGTTTCGAATGAGAAAAAACAAAGGTTATCCCGGACTACTTATTTAATTAACATTAGCTGTTGATAGCAAGTCCACTGGCAGTAACTAACTAGCTAGCTCGGTATTTTCAGTCGGAAATGGCGTTTAGCCAATGCGTTGATCTATACGATTAGAACAATAGCTTTTCAGTTTTTTGTAAATAATTAGTTATTTTTCGCATTGTAACGTTATTCCGCCGTATTTAGTTTTCAAATGGGAATTTCAACAGGGCATTGCGAAGTCTACGTTCACCACCTGCCTGCCTGTCTGGGTCATTCACACATTGATGTTTTTCTCTTGATTTCGCTTCACTGACCGTTGTCATGCTATATCCAATTACTTTCACTATTATTATTTCGGATGATGAAGTTAAGTAATTGGAATAGATTAACTTGCATTTCTTGATTTATTGTTGGATTTATAATGGGGAAAGGGCGTGTCATCATGAGTCATGACATATGTTAGCACTGACATAGTATCAGAAGTTGTACTATTTTTGGCTGTGGTAATCCGAGTTGTTAACATACAGTAGTCAGCTATATTTGAACCATAAATAATTCTCTTTGCAAATTGCTTTATTTTGTCTTGGTGTAATCTTGTGATCTTGCCATTCTTTAGATGGAATTCCTATTTGGAAGAAGGAAAACTCCAGAGGAGATGTTGAGACAGAATCAGAGGGCACTGAATCGAGCAATGAGAGACCTTGACAGAGAGAGACAGAGACTTGAACAGCAAGAGAAGAAAATCATTGCTGACATCAAAAAAATGGCCAAACAAGGACAGATGGTGAGAGATCAAATATAGCTATCTACATCATAGCTTTTGGAAATACAGTATTTATAGGCTAGCCAAAGCAACTGAACGTGATTGACATACTCCATACTCCTACCATAGGATGCCGTCAAAATCATGGCCAAGGACCTTGTTCGCACACGGCGCTACGTCAAGAAATTCATCATGATGAGAGCGAATATCCAAGCAGTCAGTCTTAAAATTCAGACACTAAAATCCAACAATAGCATGGCACAGGCCATGAAGGGAGTGACCAAAGCCATGGCTACCATGAACAGACAGGTAAGGATGTTCGACACTTAATATTGAAAGCACTAAATGCTAAATTATGAATGCAATTATGAATGCATTAAATTGAATTCTTGTTGCCGATCCCTTTCATGTGTTGACATTACAATTCTTCAAGTAGTCCAACAAACTTGTCTCTATTACAGTTGAAGCTACCTCAAATTCAGAAGATCATGATGGAGTTTGAGCGCCAGAGCGAAATTATGGACATGAAGGAGGAAATGATGAACGATGCGATCGATGATGCAATGGGGGATGAGGACGATGAAGAGGAGAGGTAAGGGGGGAAACCATCACTACGGTTACATGCACAGTGAATTTGGAATAAGGTCAATATTCTGATTTGAGCAAGATCCATTTATGTGTGTGGAATAGTGGTCTGCTATGGGAGCATTCCCATTTACATATCAATCGCTTTTCCGGTTAGGTCACGGACATAACCTTTACAGTAACCTTGTATTAGCTGTGCCGTGCCAATTGAACATGCGCACATGCATGTAGCCTTGAGGTCTCCAACAGGTAGCTCAGGAACTACCAGTTGCTCACCACCTGCATAAGAGTAGCTCTCCAGAGGATCAAAGGAAATGTAAATAAACCTCAAAAAGCTGCTAAAATCACCATGATCTCAAAACCAAGCTGTCTGGAACTACTGTATGATCCAGACTGACTATTACTGCTTTTTGAGAGATGAATTGAATAAGTATGGAGGCACCAATAAACGTCAGACAATAATTTTCTTGTTGAGTGTTTGCCCTGTGCTGTAAGTGTAAGATGGCAAAAGATTTAACATCCATCTCCTCTACTATCCATACAGATGTAAAATAGCAGTAGAGAAGCTCTGAGCCACATTGATTTTGTCAAATTCGCTCTTGGAATAAAAAAGGTTGAAGACCCTGGTGTAGCC
This sequence comes from Sardinella tawilis, assembly GCA_030264315.1. Classification (NCBI taxonomy): domain Eukaryota; kingdom Metazoa; phylum Chordata; class Actinopteri; order Clupeiformes; family Clupeidae; genus Sardinella; species Sardinella tawilis. The sequence goes on from JASCQY010000212.1 coordinate 17,725, forward strand.
TATACATGACACAGTATTTTAATTTCATTGAGGCGTAAGCCTGGGGGTTAATTCAGTTTTTCAGAAATTCAATTACAGCCAATTCGGAAGAAGACAAACGGAATCAGGAGTTTATATGACTTGCGTGCAAACTGGATATTGCCCAGATTACGTTTAGAACCAGAATATTCCCTGCATGTAACCTTGGTCGTTCTTTTGAAATGCTGGAGATGTTGAGGTGAATTTTACTAATACTTTTTACCCCTTTTGGTCAATGTAGCGATGCCATCGTTTCCCAAGTCTTGGATGAGCTGGGCCTTAATCTTTCAGATGAACTCTCAAGTAAGATCCTCATCTTTTTGTATCTGTTTGTCAGTCCAATATCTTCTTTATGTTTTTCATAACTCATTTTTACTCAGCGATTTGTTTGGTGTTTAGCTAACATAGACTGGAGTAGAGCTTTTACAGCAACAATGTGGAAGAATTTATATTTATGCCCCTTGGTGACTATATTCAATGCCACCTAGTGCTAAAATAGTAGGTTTGTCAAATTATGATTATGACTAAATGGGTTATTATCCTGCTTGATCAGAATTACATGGTGTAATATCATTCGTTCCGAGGGCATATTAGCAATGTCAGACACGTCAATCTTTGTATTGTAAATCAGGGTCAGAATGAGTTTGAAGGAATAGATGAAAAAGCATCCATACAGTATCTTGATTGTTAACTTGATGTGTACATTATCAATGTGTCTTCTCTCTGTTCTCATAGCTCTTCCCTCTACTGGCGGCAGTCTGTCCGTGGCCAGTGGCAAGAACCCCGTGCCCCAGGTAGCCCTGCCAGACGCTGATGCAGACCTGGAGGAGAGACTCAACAATCTCAGGAGAGACTGAGTCTGAAAGAGACCCGGACAGAAATGGGTGGAGGCTTTAATACAGATAAAAACGTGTAAAGTTTTTTTCCTCTCTGATTTCTTTATTGAAACATAGATTGCATAAGAGATAGGACATAAGGACAAACACTGGAGTGTTTGAGGTGTCTTTGTTAAACAGCGTATGGTTTCATTGGGTTTGTTTTATTGTTATTTCTGTGCTATATGTGCAGTATATACTCTTGTGTATTACCAATGGCCAATCACAACCCAAACAAATTGATTTATTTCCAGGCATAATGTATTATCAAAATTAAGAGGCAGGGGGGTGGGAGGTGACGAGAAGGGGGGAAATGCTGTTATTAAATAGATAATTGTTTTGATTATTTCTTAAGCCTTGAGGGAATTGAACACTAATTACTCCGCCATTGCTAAATAAGTAGCTAAGGCTGCCCCAGATTTTACAGATTTATATTTGCATTTGTAATAAACAGTGCATCACTACATTTTTGTCCATTTTGATCATACGTGATTGGGCAAATCAACAGGCTACGTTACATGACTGACATTGTAATGTAGTACTGGTGCACTCCAAGGACTGTTCTTGCTTCTCTTCCTGTTTTCTCTCTGTATTTTTGTTGTTCTGTAAACATGGAGGTTTTTACACTCCGACGTCTCAGAAGAAGCTCGGCACTATCCCTGGGACGCTCATGAGGTCCGGATACGGAAATACAATTTTAAGTCCTGTGTGAGAGTCTGTGCCACACTTCTTTTCTAATCAAGTCAGCGGATGCATATCTAAACATGAGATGTGGACATCTGTGTGGTCATTTTGAAATCTAAATGTTACGTAAGTGGAAATTGAGATTGCAGTGAAGCCATGGTTGCCCTTATTAGAGACGATTGCCACCAGTGGCAACAACTTGTGATTCTTGTGGAAGTGTTTATCTTGAAAGAAGGAGAGGGGATGGGGTTATTCTATTTTTTGAAAAGTTATCTTATTTTGTTTTTGTTTGCTCAAATAAACATTTTTCACATTTATCAAAAAGACCAACCTTTTGTGATGTGTTTTCCAGTTTTCCTGTTTCAAGTAATCCGGGTTTCCTTTCCAAAGATCCAAAACTAATTTTGTCTTCTCATAATCCACCCAACACAGTTTCCATGGCATGTGTTTTTATCCACAGCTGATATCACATCTCCTTCAAACCAGTTTTACATGCACACCATTCACATACTTCAACTTTGACCTTGCATAGAATTACCCTCAGTATTCCAATTGATTGTGTTGTTTGAAGAAATGAATCAGATGTGAGGATGTAGGTAATGGAACTCATAGACTTATAGAATACTATGACGGAATTCATCCCCAAAACTGGGTATTCAGTAGCCTTCTGTAGCGAGACTTTTGGTCATACATGTAAATCAAATGTAGAGGTTGGGTATGAATTTCACAGTCACATCCAAAAATAAAGGCTTTAGGGGCACTAAAATTAACATCCAGAGTACCATCCTGAATGTGGTTACTTAAAAATACTTAGACACAATGCCAACCTAAACAACTCAACCCTACAATGATGTTATCTGATATGGCAGAGACTACATGCAAAATGTCACTATCACACTAAACCACTTCCCCTTTGGCAGAAATATGCCTATGCTTAAATCAGCAGCTGTCCATAGTCCTCCTATGCCGACCATTCCGCTCACCTGTTGCAGGGTTGGTTGTTATGGTGTTTCACACAAACAGTACCTGAGGTCTCTCCCACTCACTGGGTTCAGCTGGATGTTCCAGTAAAGGTTCCTCCCCCGTCACACAGCAGTGGTGTCTTGAGTGCCTTGAGAGGTCTATGCACCTGACTGCAGCACCAGACAGGCTTGTTGATATGAATGGCATCCAAATCATGTACTTAAACCATATCAGCACTTTCTAAAATGTATCATATCTATCTAAAATTGCAGTTAACTACACTGCTCACAAAAATTAAGGGAACACTTAAACAATGCATCCTAGATGTCAATTAATTACATTTTCCAGATGAAAATCTTTATTAATCACATAGTGTAAGGTGTTGAGAAAACAGTAACATAAAAATTGTCAATA
>JASCQY010000212.1:21771-44256 GCA_030264315.1 Sardinella tawilis
TGTGATTAATAAAGATTTTCATCTGGAAAATGTCATTAATTGACATCTAGGATGTATTGTTTAAGTGTTCCCTTAATCTTTGTGAGCAGTGTATATAGCTGTGGAAAAACTCAATGATCGAGGCAAGATGGTATAATACAAAATGATAAGATTTGTATTTTTAGCTCCAAAACCAGTTTTTGTTTTATCAACAGACTATCATAGATTGACAATATTGGTTATACATCACTTAGAACATTAAATAATAGAAAAATAACAGCCATGTCTTGTTTATGTACAACCATTATAAAGTTCTGTAGGCTATGTACAGATGAGCAGTTTTACATATTTAAAAATCAAACAGGTTGTATGGTGTTGAAGTGGCTTTTTGTGCTTTTGTGCTACAAGAGCTGGAACCTAAACACTGGAACCTTACACTGGAGTAAGAACAGGCGTGGCTTTAAAATCAAAACCATCGCTAAAAAGGGAGTTAATTAAACAGGGACTGAATTGGACTGCACGCTAGGGTAACTCAGCGCTAACATACCCTTAGAACTGAATTGGATGCAGTATGCTTCATCGATGGAACCACTTCCATTTTAAGAGGAAAACAGCCAATACTGTTACAAATAAACAAACTGGGGACCACCAATCAGTGTGAGGAGAAATCTCTGGAGAAGAACTTCAAGTGGGCAATGACTGTGACATCACTGATGAATTTCAACAGAAAATCCTTAATCCAAGTGCAGATTTGCTGCGAATTCAAAAACAAGCCAATTTCAAGACAAAAGCCTCAACATTTCGCTGAATATTTTCTGTAACCCGAGGCACACACCTCTAGGGGTTTATTTCTGACAAATTAAGTTTCAATTTCAGCTTTTGCCAGCAAGTGCCCATTTCAAGCAAACAAAGTAACCATGCACACTCACAATAAAACATATTGCTTATGAGAGCTTTTTCAAGTTTTTTTTCTTCCTGTCTGGTCATGGGGTATTAAATCTTCCTCCAATGCCACCATGCAGACTTAAAAAAATAATAATATTAAAATAAAATCACAAGCATATAAATTTATGAAACAATCGGTCATTAGTGAGATGAGACTAACCAACAGGACATGCAAGCTGTGCATAGGCAATGCCACACAACCACACCTCAGCGCACGTTGCCTTTTTTTTGTTTGTTTTTGTTCTTTTCTTCTAGTGAGAACTATTTTCACTTTAAGCTTTGTCTGCACAACCAAGGTCACTACAGTGAAAGCACACACAAAAACATGGAAACATTTGATACAGGTTTCAGTCAAGGCAAAAAAAAAAACAAAAAAAAAACAAAAAACAAAAAAAGAACATAAAATATGTGTAAACATTAACAGAGGGTACAGGAGGCTCCTTTAAAAAAAGGCGTCACCCCATAATCAATATACACATACTTCTAATAAAAAAAAAAAAAAAACACAAGACAGCAATATAGTCAGTATTGCTTTCCTTGCACCTTTGTTACTGCTTTGTGGCTATGACTGATCTCACATTGACCAGCCCCGGCACCCCACTGTCTTAGCGCCACCCTCTTTCGCTGGTCCAGCCTGGGGGTGCCCATCCAGCTCAGCCTCCCTGCCTAGGTGAGCTGCTCCGCGGAGAGAGACACAGGACTACTCTATTGGGGCCCTGGTCTCTGGCCCTCCCAGCCCTTTCAAAGCCAGCAAGGGTGGTCTTGCCCTTGGTGCCCAGCCATTAATAACACTCAAAGTTCTGCTTGTTGGTTTTTTGTTTGTTTGCGTTTGTCTATTTGCGGGTGGTGTCATTTACGACAGTTCCTGTGCGGAGTGTTCTTCTTCTGATTCTCAACACGACAGCGACTTCTGTCATCCAACCAGGGCAGCTCAAAGTTCCTGGGAAAATAAGAAGGGAATGTATCTTGGTTAACACAAAACCAAACAGCTCATTCTGAGACATGACTTGAAAGCATCGAGGCCAGGGAAGACTTTAGCATAGGGCTAAAATTGACATTTGACATTTTGGTGTAACAATTAAGAGGGATATAAACAAAGCTGATGGCTTATATCAGTATTCACTAATGCTTTGGTACTTACTCCGGAGACAGGTTTGGTAAAGGTCTTCCAAAAGCCATGACGGGCAGAAACGGTGTGATTACGATGGATTCCACTGCAGACACACATAATATTACATTAGTTGTTAATAAACACTATAAATAATTTTATTATACCTCTATGACATTTCCAAAAAAACTGTCATAATAATACAGCAATTCATTTAAGACAAAGTGTTGATGTGACCCGTCAAGCCATACCATCCTCAGCTTCTGGGTAGAAAGACATCAGGTCTGGTTCAGTCTCCTGAACAGCCACCTTCTTCTCCATGCGTTGCTGGAGTCGCTGGAGCATCCTTTGCTCTCGTATCCTCTGAATGTCCCATCTATAGGTGAGAGAGAGGAAAAAAACAATTCATGATAACAGCCCATGTCACTTAAATGCAACATAATAGAGATGACTGAAAAGTAGTGGGGTTTTTTTTGTTTTGTTTTTTTTATTCAATACTACGAATATACAGTACACACTGAAGCTGGAACAGCATGAGGCCTGCTAGAAACATGGTTCAATTAACACAAATAAGAAGATAGTAGAAAAAGGGTTTGGAACATCCAGCAACAATAATTCTCACCTTTTCCTTCTCTTCTCATCCAGCTCTAGTTTCGAATGTCTCTTCAGGAAGGCGCCATCCTCTAAATTCTACAAAAGACACAAAATATCATAAGAAGTATAAAATCTTACTATAAATCTAGAAATCTAACTATAGCACCATTGCCTACTAATCAGGGGCTACAATGGGAATGTGAAGCCTTTTGCATTTCAGAAAATGTGCTTCTCTCACCTCAGGTATGTCAGTTTTATCATTCAGTGGCTCCATGCTGTTCTCCCGCCAGGAGGGAACTGAATAGAATAACACAGAATGGTAGAAGGAATAACAGTCATTAATTTAATATTGTATAATATATTAAAGAAATATCTCATCTCGCCCTGTGGGTAGTCATTCATCTTTCAAGCATCTTCGGGTCTTCTACCAGGACACACTATCTTAGCTATTCACAGAACTGCAGTCTTCTGGATGTCTAAGGTATTCTTCCTGGAATCTGTTTGAGCCCCTCATTAAGTTTGGAAATCACAGCCCCCAGTATATATTGTTTAACTTGAAACTGGAGGACAGTTTCCATAAATGCAATGTCCATTATTACCATGAACATAAATACCACACAATAAATAAGGCAGTGTTGTTGTAATAATAACACTAATTTCACTCACTATCCACATCCTCCTCTTTTTTGGGCGAGGCCTCTCTCAATGGAGAGAGGGGAGGCTGCTTCCAGCAACACAGGTACATCTCTGTTGTGGTCATGTATGGCAAGTCCTCCATGCACATGGTCTCCTGAGGCTCCTCTTTAAGTGGATGCATGGCAGCAGCCTGGCCAGCAGACTGCCCGTAGCCCACCTCCTCAGATTCACCCTTATGCGGGTCCCTCTGGCATGACAGGGACCCGCCAGCCTCTGTCTTCTGGGAGCTGAACTTGGCAGCCTTCCCTCTGGGCTTCGGCACTGGCGTTTTGGGGTCCGAGAGGCCAAATTTCCTGTGAGGCCGCAACCAAAGGGGCAAAATGAGTACACAGAGAGAGAGCAAGAACGAGAGAGAGAGAGAGAAAGAGAGAGAGAGAGAGAGAGAGAGAGACCACAAGCACAATTTCTAGAAGTTGTGTAAGCGGAGCCACTCCACATCCCCATGTTCCAGACCCTCTCCCCCAGGGACACACCTTTTTTGGACTTTGCCGTCTCTGCTGTGGGGCCGGGTTGGGGTAGCGCCTCGATTGCTCTCGTCTGCATCCCAGAAGTCATCCGTGTCTGGTACCCACCTCTCCAGCGGCTGGAACAGACGTTTATCTCGTGGCGCATTGCTGATCAGCTGCAAGCGCCGTTCCATGCGCTCAATCCGTGCAAGCAACTGCAATAAACATTCCAAAGAAAGAGGAGTCACCGATTAAAGAATAGTCATGCATACAGTATACAATAAACATGCACAAGCAACAACTGAGGAAATTCTAGGCAAGCTTCAATAGGGTCCGGTCATCACCATAGTTGCTTTATCTGATTTGGTTTTATACAGGACATTTTAGGACACCCACACGAAAGGCTATGGGTAATATGCTAGCTGTTGTATATTCAAAGAAAAGCCAAATGGGGTAGATGTCTAAGCAGCCATAAGTGGTATGTAACCAATTTGGCATTATCACTTCAGATAACTTTATTCCAGTGAAACATAGCCTCTCGTACTGAAGAACAATCACAAGAAAGCGTCTCACAACTAATAAATCTCTGCTGTTCAAATGTAAAAGGTTGCATACCGTGTCCCTGTCAGACTTGAGCTCATCAATTTCCTTGTCCTTGGTCTGCAGCTCTTGCTGCTGCTGTTCAATCAGGTCCAGCTGAAGTAGGAGGATTTGTCGAAGGCATGTGGCCTGCGCATGGGGGTGACTGGGGGTCTTCCTGATGTTCTTACGTTTCCCATCTGTGGTAGACTCCAGTGAAGCCATGCTGGGGTTGCCAGTGCCATCAATGCCCCTGGCATTGCCATCAGTCCCAGTCTCTCTAGAGTTGTTGTGTGAATTCATCGCTATGGGCTCAGTCTTGACATCCACAGCATTAGTCTGTCCAAGAGGTGTTTTAGTTTTTACAGGGGTTCCCTCGCCCCCCATGTGTTTAACCTGGGATGACAGCGTCTCTGCGCTTTCAGACACGTCCCTGGATAGAACGGGTCCTCTCGCTTTGTGTCTCCCGGTCGCCAGCGGGTTCCGGCCGGACTTAGAAAGATGATCGACGTCCAGTTTCTTAGATTTACCAAAGAGCTGACCACCACCTTTCAATATGTCCCCTATTACGTCGTGAACGTCAGAGCCAAAATCACACGAATCTCTCCTGATATCGATAGAGTGACCAGCCCCTATGTGAGCTTTGTCAAGGTCGAGTTTCTCGGGGTCCAATTTAAAACGGGCATTAGTAAACAAAGCATGTCGCATAGTCATGGCGAATACAACGCCAAAACTGCCACTGCAACATCAATGGAAATGAGCTGATTGATGTCCATGGATAGACTATGTGTTTCCGAAGAATTTGAACGTCTTCACCCTGTAACAACACAAAAACAATTACAAAAGGTTTATCTGAAATAACGTTGGTAGTTGACAACGTTGCAAGAGTAAGCTAGCTCGTAGGTTCGGCCACGAAACAAATATTTTGCGAACAATACAATAAAGTATTCTTTCTATTTTCTAACAATTAAATGTTCCCATAACTAAATGACAGTTCTCACAGTTATTAACATTTAACAGAACAGCAGTATGCTTCAAACAACAATTAGTTTATGCAGTGGCGCAATCGTTAGCGAGCTAACGCTAGCTATGAGCTCTCAAAAAATTGAAAACATTGTAACACAATCACCTTCTTGGGGAAAATGTAACTTCGTTCACATAACATGGCCTCAAAAAATTAATAAGAGCGGGAACAATATGCACATAGGTGTCACCTAGAATCGAATATTTCGCGTCCTCTCTTATTTCAATGCCCAAATTTTGTGAACATTCACGTCATCTTGATTTAGGAATAACAAGTAGCTAACTCACAGCTAGCTAGTTGGCGGCTAACTAGAAGCCGTTGGCTACGGGCTCCGCTACAACCTAACTAGCGACCATAGGTCTTGCCATTAATGGCGTCTGCTTACTGTGTCCATTTTAAAATTCTGGAATTCAAAGGCGTGTAGCTGTCCAGTGAAACACAAAGCATGTTAGCTTAGATAAATGTTCACAACATCTTACTAAACTATAGTCATTACCACGAACCCCGACAAGTTTCTTCTACCTTGTTATCCTGGTGGTAGCTAAAGGGACCTTTTCTGTCTGATACGTAAGCTAGCTTCAAAATCCACTGCGCACAGCGTAATTTACTATGCTAGCTACGTAGCTAGCAAATCTCTGGCAACAGGGAGCTGACTGACTTGCTAACGTTGTGGTGAGAGGGAAAACAATAACAACAGTTGCTAACAAGCTTGCTTTAAAACGTTCACGCTACGTGCCTGAAAGCCCTCGCGTACATTTCTGGAGTCTCGTTTATATCTTTTTTTAGAACTGGCTTGAATTTCACAGGTATGTTAGTACTGATCAAACATGAAGTACGTTACTTTTAACGAAATTTCCCATTTTCCTCCTCAGCCAGCTCTTCTTCAGTCCACTTCATGTTTCCGCTCATTTAAAAACACGTTTAAAACGCCATTTAATGCGCATGCGCAACGTTCATACAGGGCGGGATTTGAGATAAGTTAAATTCATAATTTTCGTGGCTGTGAGATCCATTACATAACTTTTCTTAATACCCTGTTAAAATCAGGTTTGTTTGTTAATTATGATAGGAGGTTACAACTGAACCTCAGTTAAGTCTCTATCTCTTGCAAGATCAAATTCCATCAAAATGAAGATTAGGCTACTTTGAAGGCCACTCCTCAGTATTGGGCCCCAAGCAGAATCTGAGACACTGCAACTCTCAAACACACCACAGTTGCATTAAGCTTTGTGTGGCATACATAATTTTACTCTGCACTGCGAGCTTACAGAAAAAGAGCTCAGATGATAAAGTATTAAAACATACCTTAACTGAAAGGAGGCCTAACAAATCCACCAGAGGTATTGTAAACAAGACACAATGTTAATCACTTTTAAAATATTTGCAAGATTTGCAATGTGCAAGGTGCAGAAAAAGAGTTTTGTTAGAACAGACAAGAAACATATAGGATATAGCCTAAGGCTACAGGTCTAGCAGAAAATGAAACCAAAATAATAATTTAAAAAATCTAGTAATTTAAATTTAAATGTCATGAATGACATACTCATAGGCCTACAAAGTAGCCCAGGCCTATTAATGATCTGAGAAAGCATTTAGGCTACTTCCGGAGCAGGTGGCCTTGCTTGTGTTTCATGGTTTTGATAGTAGGCTGGCTATCAATGAGGATAATTATGATGCTGTCAGTATCATCATAGGAGTAAAAATTGATTGCTGTTGAATAGCCTAATATAATTCAATGTGATTTTGAGTATTTAATGCAACAAAATGGGCCTTATTTGGTTTGATGCAATTTTAGGCAGTGATTGGTTTCTACCCTTCATGGTTAATCAAAAACAGCACATTTTTGAACCTCGAACTAAAATCACTTCGTAGAATAGACACAAGGCAGAGGGATAATATAAAAATATTAATAGTCTATTAATATTAAATATACATTTAAAGGAACATTTTAGTCTACCATATTCATTGTAGGCCTAATCAGGATTCTTACAATGATTCAAAACAATTTTCTTCACTGAATCACCAACTAAATTGGATCTGAAAAAAAAAAAATCATTTTCTGCACTAATCTCCTGTGACGACATGCCATTTAATCAATGTCAAGCAATCAGCCCAACTGGCCATACCTGATTAGGTTAATTACCCATAAAAAGACTTTCATCTGCAATTTAGACAAATCCAAAGGGCACAGTTGTATTTTAGTTTCCTTATATGAGCATTGAAAAGCCAAGCCATATGGGAAAATTCCAATTTTGTACATATAACTCAGCTTATCAGTGTTTACACCTGAATATTAGTCATGCAATTAAATTCCCTAATGTAAGACCAGGTAAGTGTTTCTCCTCTGATTTTTCCACTTACCAAACTAATAATCGGGTATAAAAAGGGCTACTTCATCCCACTGTTAAACAGCTCATACACACTCTTACTGCACACAGATCTCACAGGGTAAGGACTGGATTCTTAACAAAACCACAGATTGCAGCTTTTTAGAGTAGAACAAGTGAAAATATATAGGTAATTATATAGCCTACAAGGCCTAATTGTATACATTTTAATAGATTTATTGATATGGAATATAAAATGGTCCTGTTATTTTCTGTAGACACCAGAAGATGAAAACTGCTGTGTTTGTGTTCGTGGTCCTCTGCCTGAGCAACTGTCTGCAGCCAGAGGCAAAAGCATTGGCAGATGAGAACAGGTAAGTTTTTCTTTTCTTCAGTTCTAATTTAGGATCATCCATAGATTGGTTTCTTAAATTACTCCATTGTTTAATACCTTGTTTTGCAGTTAACTTTGGACTATACAGTGCGAATTTGGATCTTTAGGCTATATAGGCCTATTGTAATAATAATAATAATAATAATAAAATAAGCAGATTTTTTGTTGGGTTAGTACTTATACATTATAACGTATGTTATTGCAATGTCATTAAGTATGCATAAACGTGATTTCATTGGTCACATTCTCAGCCAACTTAAGGACAGTGCACATGTAGAACGCCGCTATGCTGAGTCTACAATTGCAAGTGACATTAGCAAGATAATGGATTCCATGGTGCAGAAAAACTTTGTGAATTTCCTTCTCAACCAAAGGGAGAAAAAGAGCGAGTGAGTAATGGCAGGAGAGTATTCAATGATTTTATTGATTAATTAATAATAAAAAAATACCCAACAATACCTATAGAATTTAAATGACAGAGTTACAGTAGGCTATTAGTCTTACTGTTACTCTTTATATGATGTAATTGAAGGCTGGTGCACAAGCTCAGTTGTCCAGCCACAATTGTCATTATCAGAATCACTTTTTTTTCAGGGACACAGACTGATTTTATGGTTGTAAAAGAGCTTGGTTCTCAATTTTCTCTGAATAAACAATTGACAATGAAAGTATTGTATTCTAAAATGTGTTATAGGCCTATTCTCAATGAAAATAATCATTTGGGTTACTCAATGTTTCACAGCCACCCTCTGAATCCAGAGGATGAAGAGGCTCACATTTTTAATGACCTCTTGAAAAAGGAGCTGAGTTCATGGGTTCACAGCAAGGGAATCAGATCCAGGTAGCTTATTATTTTTTTTTTAGGCTGTAGCCTACGCTACTTTTGCATAAGGAATTGTTTGTTGTAATGTTTGAAATGTGTGCATCATTGCTTTGTCCACAGTGCTGAATAATTGGATGGAGCCTTAATTCACACACAAGTGGAAAAGGAAAACATCATAGAATCAACTTTGCAATAGTGGATGGAAAAGAACCAAAACAAATCCTGATGAATGACCCCTTGACCCTTCGTTCTCATGACAATTCAATCATTTCACTTACAAAATGGTTTAATAAATTCTGTTTTGATAAATTAAAAGGGTTTCATTATCCATTATTGACTGTTTAAATGCTGTCCACAATTCGCAACCAGTCTAAACAGTGCCCTGAAAATGATGGCAACACCACCCCAGAAAATCAACACATTGCTTCAGAAGTAGCCTACTGAGTCATTTGATTCAGTTTAGCAAAGTGAAAAGTGAGCTTGCAATGCTATTTCCATTCCAATACCTTAGATGGCGATAAAGAACCTATCCAATCAAATGCTTCTGTCGAATGCCATCATAGCCGAATAAGAAAACAGTAAATATCTTCCTGGTTTGGAAAAGTTGTTTCGTGCATTCTTTTTTTTCTGGAAAGAATAACAATGCATTGTTTTTAAAGAAAGCTTTATATTTATAGAAGGTCATAGGCATTGCATAGATACACCCACATTTTCCAATACTGCACATTTAATTTTAAGGAAACTGAGAAGCTGGTCTATCTTCGACAACAGAGGCTAGTAGTAGCGACAAAACCTCAAAACCTGTGCAAGAACCAACATCGGACTGGTCAGAACGGTGTGAAACGTCTTTTGGCTTGAGAGTTTCAAAACGCCACCGAATCAAGATGAGAAGAGGTGTTGGGGCAGGGGCTATTGCCAAAAAGAAACTTGCGGAGGTAACGTTAACACCAGTGTCAATGAATGTGTAAGGGAATATGACGGTGTCTTAAGAACTGATCCCTATTCATTTCTGGTGAATGTAAATGATAATTCTTCTTCCTTCAGGATGTTGTATATAACACTAATCAGTATCAAATATCTATTTAGGCTAAATACAAAGAAAGAGGTACAGTTCTTGCAGAAGATCAGATTGTACAGGTAAGCCCAAGTGAAGCCGAAGTGTGTCTTTGGCGTTTCATAAATTAGTTGGGCATAAATGGTACTTCAACAGCTTAATAATCAAACCACTGGACACCTTCCAGATGTCCAAACAATTGGAGACATTCAAGACCCACCTAGAAGAGTTTGCCAGCAAACACAAACAGGAGATCCGAAAGAGCTCGCAGTTCCGTGTGCAGTTCCAGGAAATGTGCGCCACCATTGGGGTCGACCCATTGGCTTGTATGATTCTGACATCTCTTTTTTCCCCAGACATAAACATCTCTTAAACTGTTTCACAGCCGTGCAAGAGTGGCTGTTTGTAAAGTGGTTTCATGTGTTCCACAGCGGGTAAAGGCTTTTGGTCTGAGATGCTGGGAGTTGGAGACTTCTATTATGAGCTTGGTGTGCAGATCATCGAGGTGTGTCTGGCTTTGAAGCACAGAAATGGAGGTTGGTGATCAGTATGGTGTAGCTGTCATTGAAACCATGTTCAGACTAAATTCTTGACTTAATTCATAGCATAATATTCCTGCAAAAAAAAACTGTCATTTGGTATTGTTCAGGACTTATCACTTTGGATGAGCTCCACCACCGTGTCTTGAAAGGACGTGGGAAATTTGCTCAGGATGTAAGCCAGTGAGTATAAGGGGAGAGCATTGGGTGCTGGTGTGTTATGCAGATCATTTGCACCATGTCCTTGAAACCACTGAAACAATCTCAAGATGGATTTATTTGATGCCCTATATGGAACGTGACCGCAATCTCATTTCTCCCACTCTAGAGATGATTTGGTGCGTGCTATTAAGAAGCTGAAAGCAATGGGAAATGGGTTCGGAATGATTCCTGTTGGAGGATCCTATCTGGTGCAGTCAGTCCCAGCAGAACTCAACATGGACCACACAGTGGTGCTGCAGCTAGCAGAGGTAGAGAGACTTTCTGTTCATTCTGACATTCACATTTCCCTTTGATCACTGTTAACAGGCTATAAAACTTTCTTTTGAAGATGGTGGTTTTGTATCTATCGCTTAGGCTGTAAAGTGTGTTTGTGAACTTCTTGGGTTTTTTTTTTTTAGAAAAAGGGCTATGTGACCATCAGCGAGATCAAGGACAGTTTGAATTGGGAAAGAGAGCGGGCAAGTCATGTTGTGGTAAGTTGAACTATATATTTGAAGCCATGTAATCTGTGGCATCTTGGAGTGAAATTTACTAATAACTCTTATAGGCTTTGCACAAACTGTCATGATATGACAGTTGACTAAATTGAGAAATCCTCAATCCAGATCTTAATCCAAGGGGCCGACTCAGCAGTTGTCTTTCAAAATGCCTACCGGTAGGGTCGGTATCGGCAGCTCTACAAGGATGTATCTGGCTAAGGCTTTGCCATTTGCTTGTGTTTAATCAGTACTTTACATGTTCCTATACGTTTTACAGGATCATCTGTTAAAGGAGGGATTGGCATGGCTGGATTCCCAAGCAGAAGGCGAACCTCAGTACTGGCTACCAGCTCTGTTTTCTGAACTTACCTCCCGTGATGTCACACCAGAGGAGGCCAATCAGATGACACCATAGGTAGTGATTATGGTACACAAAGACATGAGGCTGGGAAGCAAAGGCAAGAAGGCAAATCAAGCTTTTCTGTTGGTTAGGCCTGATACTGGTTTCCTATAAAGAAGAAATTTGGTGTGAGTCAATCCATAGCCCTGTTGTTCAAGGTCACTAAATGCTGTTTATAGGAAAAAGAACCAAAAAAAATGGATACAACATAGGCCAAATAATGAACCAGGCAACTAACACTAAGTAAATGGGGCATAGTGACTTACTTTAATTTTCATTTCACTATGCCCTATTCAGTAAACAATACTTTTTGGTTAATAACTATGTTGCATAATATTTTTTTGGTTCTTTCTGCTATCGACAGCATTCAGTGACCTCTAACCACAGGGCTATGGATTGATTCACACCAAACTTCCCCTTTAACTAGATTAAATTGGGCAAAAGTGGAGTCAGAGAAGATGCTGAACTTGGGGAGTTGCTATTGCTAGTATTTTTGCTCGAAGGGTCCTGCAAGACCTTAAAAAGTGGCCAAGGTTTTTAATAAGGGTGGACATCATTGCAAGCATATTGTAAGTTAACATGTCTCCGTATAATAATGATAATAAACCTGTTTACTTGTAAATAAAAAACACATTTAAATAAATAAATGGCTAAAAGCTTTATTATTTTTTTTTTTTTATCAGTAGTCTTAACATGATCAGTACACCAATTCCCTTATTGAACATTACCATGCAGAATGTTACAACAGACACCCACATTCCTTTGTAACAAGCTGCTAAAGTGCTTTTCAAAAGAAATCAATCATGATGACATCATGATACAGTATATATAGTCTAGAAATTTAAGAGGACAGGCTTTGAGATAATCCCAATATATATATATATATTTTCTTATGTATTACAGATAAAAGAAAAAATGTGCATGTACAGTATAATTATAAGCATGGTTATAATTATTAAATCAATTAATTGATGTCCTTTAACAAATAACTTTGAGAGAACAGCAGAAATGTTGCTAAGTAAGCTACTGCCTATCAAATTAACTCGGCAACAGGCGTCCATGTCCCAGCACCATAGTTGCTATCCAGTTAGCAATTTACAGTAAACAACTGCATTGAAACCAACAAAGTAGCACTTATGGTTTTGGAAAAGGGATCCCAGGTTAGCATCATCTAATGAAACAGAGGCACGCCCAGAGACCTGCTACAAGTCGTGTGTGTAGACGTGATCTTCAAATTGCTGCTGGTCCAACTCATCACAAATGAGTGTGCAGATGGGACACACTTTGTGGCTGTCCTCGTGCTGTGTCAGCTCTTCCCTGCTGATGCCAGGGAAGCTTGTCAGGCAGTGCTGGCACTGGGGCACCTGTGGGCAAAGGGAAGAATGGGGTAAAAGGTATTGGTTTCATCAGGCAGTACAGCTTAAGCTGCCAAAACAAACAGAAGATGAGACGGCTTGAGCGGACTTACCTTGACCTCACTGGCACCCTCTGTTTCAGAGATAGGGGGAAAAAATGTATACGAACATTTAATAGACAATGAAAGACTAACCAGATGTCAAATCAATACAGTATAACCAAAAATAGATAACCACACTTATAAAGAACTACATAAAAAAAATCTAACAATGACATATTTAAAATGACCCGGTAGCTACTGTGAATATTTTGTGGCAGACACGACCACTTACCTGGATATTCATAAGGGTTTCCGAAGATGAGAGAATTCTGCTGACTGCCAGTGGTAGAGTCAGGGAAAGAGGGGAAGCTAGGAGGAGACTGCTGTGTAAAGTCAGCGCCAGCAGGGGTTTCTGGCTTCACACGGGCCAACTCTTCTTTCAATAAGCCAACTTCAGTTTGGAGTTCCTGCAACGCATAAGTGGGCAAAATTATAATATTCATACTAGCAATCCGGGGGATCAAAACTGATGAAATTCAAATGTGTTCATAACTATGCTATTACTCTTGTTATTACAAAGTGTCACTCTGAAGTCACCTCATTTTTCTTACGCAGCTCTTCCTGCTCCTCTTTTGCCAAGTCCATAATGGCTTCCTGATCATCGATTGTCTTTAGTGCCTTCTTCAGCTTAGTCTAGAACAAAGAGAAGAAAAGCCTGTAGAATTATGAGGGAAATAGTACAAACCTGTAATGTACATGGGTGCATTTTTAGATGAGAAAAAACAGAAAGCTTGCTAAACAAGAATGGCTTCCTACATTAAAGCAAACCACATTCCATCACTGATGTTTGGATTACTACACCCTGGTACTGAAGTGTTGTGTCACTGATGCAATGAATCTGTGGCCACTACAAAAGCAGTGGACTAGAACTGCCAGAATAGGACACAACTTTAAATGGTGCCTCACCTCCAGGTCTTCCTGTTCCAATTTTGCCAGGTCCAAAATGGCTGCTTGATCATCAATAGTCCTCTGTGCCTCTCTAAGTTTGGCCTACAGGTAAGAGAGGAATCGTTGTGGAGGAAAATGATACCACATTGAGCACTATCCTAACCAAAAATAACGTTTTTTAACTGGACTTTAAAAAACTGCACCACTCTTAGCTGCATTTATCAAAACAAATATCATTATGGACACAAATAATACAGTGCTGCAGTGTTTTTTCTATTACACAACTGCAGAAGTCTTTTTCTTAGAGCAGTGTCAGTGGTGGCTCCATCACCACAAAGGAGTAGACTACAGCTTGTACAACAGAACACCACCTGAAATGCTACAGTATGTCTCACCTCCAAGCTACTGTCTTGGCTTTGGCTTTGGCTTGGATTTCCAGACCCGGCAGAGGTTCTCTGCTCCAGCTGAGCCCTGAGTTCCTCCAGCTCACGCTCGGCTGCATCCGCGCGCTTGCGGGCCTCGTTGGCGCTCTGAAGCTCCTGCCGCAGCTGAACTCTGGTGTCATGGAGCTGGCTGAGCAAAGCCTCGGCTTGGACCTGCAAAACAACGCCAAGTTAAGGCACGCATACATAAAATAAACCCACCATATAGGTTCATATCTTTTCCTTTTGCTGTGCTCTCCTGATCAGATTAACTGAAACATTATATTATTTATACAGTACATTATAGACTGGCTTTTATTCATGAATGCATTCATTTCATTTCAATGGTCAACTCTATATCAGTTCTACCTTAGCACCGCCTTCGTCCTCGCTCTGAGGTAGCCGGCCGGCATGCAGCGACTCGTTCTCCTTCCTAAGTCCTTCCAAGTCTCTCTTCAGTGCCTCCAGCTGCTGGGCCTCAGCATGAAGCTTCTTGTTCTCCTTCTGACTGCTCTGGAGGTCCACCTGATGAAATGACACCATTTCAGTGACTGACAAAGTCTCATACTACTGTTCAGTGTCTGTGATGGCACGACGCTCTGATGTCTCATGTTAACAAACTCAAAGTCTAATTTTACATTTATCCAAATAGATACTGACACTGCTCTATGTATGTTCTGTTGATTACTACAGACCTGAAGGAGCTGTACATTATCCTGCAGTCTGCTTAAGTCCTGCTCCATCTCTTTCAACTTTGAGTTTAACCTTCATGAGAAAGGAAATATAAACATACATGGTGAGTCATCATTGTTGACACAGAAAAAATAAAACAGATGTATAGTACAACAACAACAATTGTACACAGAAAGTTTTAGCAATGACTTGTAATTTACCATCCAAGAATTTTGTTTGTAAAACATACAGAACAAAGTGGTCAAAACGGCTGGGGATTTTGAAGAGGTGCATGCAATGGCTTACTGTGTGATCTCTGTTTGTTTTTCTTCTGTAGTTGCTATGAGTTCCTTCCGTTTCTCCTTCAGCCGACTGATCTTCTGCAATGCTTTTTCATATTTCTCTTCAATAGGGGCCTGGGATTGTACAAGGCTCTAAAACACAGAGACAATATGTCATACATTATGTCATGCAGTAAGACAGTATTTAGTAAACTATCCTGGACATCTTAAATGCAAATGGTACCTCCTGTGACTGCTTAAAGTCAGACCCAGCCTCTTCTTCATGGCATGCCTGTTCCATCACCACATCTGTGCTTTCGCCACCACCTGGCAACTTTGCATGTGTGCTCATTGCGTTTTTCATCTCTTCAATGGTGAACTGATGAAAATGCAGTACATTACAATGGATGACATATTTTAGTATGCATTACTAGCCTGGCTAACACCAGCCTAAATCTCAAGTGAGATTTAGTCTGGGGACCACCTATACATTTTCTTGTACGGGATTTTAGGTTTCGTTTGTCCAAAAGTTCACAGATCGTCTTGCCATCTCTCCCCGTTGTGTGATTGGTTTCCAAATGAATGCGAAAATTTCGGCCATGGTCACCAGGCTGCCGTGCAGTTCGGAACAAACATAACAACACCAACACTGGAAATATGTAAGAGACTAGGGGGTTGTTCATACTGTAGTAGGTGATTAAGTAAAACCTGGGTAAAGGCTTTTAACCTCGAGGAAATCGTAAATCCTAACATAGGACCTCTTTGGCTTTGTTCAGTGCAGAGAATGATGCCTCCCAGGCTCCTCTATAATGTTTACCATTTCCTCCAGGTTGACTTGCACCTACTCAACTCAAAAACTTCACATTCCTACAAATGAGGATTAAGTACACTAACCCTTAGGGTTTATTTGAGTAAGTAAGTACACTAACCCTGAGGCTGTGAATCTCTTTCTGCCGTTCATCGAGCTCATTCTTAAGGATCTGTTTGCCCTCCTTGAGCTGTTCCACCTCCTGGCGCAGTTCTTTCCTCTCTTTCTCCATCTCCTCCGTCTGTTCCTGCAAACAGAAACACTCCTCACTAGCATCATGATAAAAAAAGGTTCACAACACACCACACCATACCACACCACAACACAACACAAAAGCGCTAAAGAAAGTCCCTGGTAAGTCCTGTCCCCTTTTGAAATGATAAATGCTATTGTTTATTGTTGTATCAGCTGGAATCCAAACTGGCTCCTAAAGTGTATTTTAATGTTTCAACTTCACGAATCTTAATTAAATCCTAATCAAGGGGTAAACACACACCTTGTTGTGGTGCTGGCCAGTGGATTGGGGACATCAGACAACGACAAATCGTGCTGTTGCAAAGCGGATGATGCAATGTTGATGCCTACCTTTGTTGAGATGACCAAAATGTCATTCTCCAGGCTGGTGTACAGGACATGATCCTGGGGGTTCTCAAAGCAGAAGGGTGTGCTGGCTCCCCTCACCTGACCGTTGCTGTCCACATAGCAGAACTGGTAATCTCCGTCATCCTTAGGAAGGTAATAGGCTACATGGAAATAAAATGAATTCATTTGTTAGATCCCACTGGGGACTCAAAGTCAAAGTAAGTCATGAATGTAATTTCCTGAACAATATTTTTTAATAGAGTTAATAAACTGATTGCTGATTGCTGATTGCTTCCATGGTCCCTTGGAATGCTTTTAGATTTGGATGTGTCAGACTCATTAGTACCATTCACATAAACCACTCTCGAAAGTATTGAGTAAAAAAAAAAAAACTAAAAAAAAAAAAGAGTATCGTTGTGGTTTGAATTTACCATCAAACACTACTTGTTGTCTCACAGGGTCTGGTCCTAATCGATCCAAGCATGGTTCCACCCACACATAGTTGTGATAGTTTTGAGCGCTGTTCCAACCCACCTATACACAACATGCATAGTCACTCAGTGAGTGTCCTATCATTAGTCAGTTTGATTACAGGTAATATTTTGTCAGCATGAGATTGTACAGCAGCATTTTTACACATAAAGCATTTAAGCCATGCCTTTATGAGGTCTGTGCAGTGTGTCTGTTTTTCTACTAGACCAGATCTATCTGAAAGTTGCAAAGTCATCCTTGTGTAGGCCTACAGCCAACTTTTCATTTTGTTTCTATTTTTATCCGCAATTATTTATAGTGATCTACGGTATATTACACTACTTACCATGTTGCAAAACGGCTAAAATTTCTGGTCAATGACGTCACATAACATCATTAAACGTGTTGGCAGAACTCACCTTGAACACCCCAACCCAATCTCTGGGGTTTGGCTGCAGACCTGCCGTCAAAGTGTAGCTACAGGTGACATTCGTGTTGGGTGTGTAAGATCGCGGAACATCCATAAAGACGACCTGGGAGTAGGTTGTTGTTGACTCCATTTCCGCAGGCAACGTCTCGATGTCTAGGCTCTCGTTCATGTTTGTGGACTAAACATAACACCACAAGTCATAATAGAATATGAACATGCGCCAAACACATTTATGTTCGGTTAAAAACAGATTAAAATAATATCTGGACTGGACTATTGTTTAGACATTTTAAATTGTACATACAACGTAGTAAAAGCGAAAGCAAAAGAGCACAACATTATTTAAATTTTGACATTGCTCATCATTTGTGGCCTACTCACATTTCACGTGGCTACGCAACTTTAATAAAATATTTATTCACTGTAGCCTTGAATTACCATTAGGCTAACATAATTTGATTAGGTAACATTGTCAACACAGGCACTTTTAAGTTTCACTTTCACTGTTCCTGAAAAGGAACAGAAAAGAAAAATAACTAAATTTTTTTCATTATAGGCAACAGGTTCATCATTCCCAATAGGCCCTGAAAAACTATGACTCTACAACTTTGTATTAACCAAAATTAACAATAGGCTTACACTAATATACGAGCGAACACGAGCAGGAAAAGTAGAGCACAATACTCACAGTGACAGAGGACCACAAACACCCTGTGTAGTCAGAAACTCGATAGTCACCGAATGTGACTGGCAGCCAGATTTGCTAAACGGACCTGTGCTCCCTGGGAAATGTAGTGCATAAATGACAACTGCGTGGCCACAGTTGTCGCGCACACTGACTACAATACCCATCGAAGATCTCGCCTCATCACACACTTGCTAATATCCAATGTCCACTATGTGTACAGAAAAACAGCTGTTCAGTAATTTTTCATTTGTTTACAATACCATATACCCTCTTAAAAAATAAATGCATTAAGAGTTTAATTGCAGAAGCTTTAAGTCCATTTTCAGAAATATTCAAGACTTGAGCTGTTAAAAATTTCCAAGTAATCACCATCAAACTGCAATTTATTATCGAATACAAACAAACTAAGCCAAAATAATTAAATTGGAGTTGAACTGATTCTAAACTTTGTCAAAATTTAAATTATTTATTTCAATTCACTCTCATCCCACTAGCCTACTTTTTTTAATGCGGACATAGCCTATGGACGTCTAAAAACATAAAAGTAGGATTCCAATGTTATTCCAAAATTCCATTCAAACCCTGATCATGTCACCAATTATCATGATACGCTACGCTTCAGATTTTTGGTTACAGCATGCTAGTTAATACTATATGGCAATGGAGGATGGAGGACAACAACTAAAGGCCGATGGCTGCTGCTTTGTGAGGCTCTTAATCAAAGGCATCTTATAAGCTATACATCAACAGAGGTCATAACAGTCCGACAAGATAGCTGAGGAAGCGGAAAGAGGAAGTAGGCCTATTTGGCTTTGGTGGTTATAGAGAATCGGCAAGAACTGGGGGAACCAACAGCTGTTTGGTGGAATCATCTGACCATGTAAATCCAGCTGTAATATACAGTAAGAAGTAGTTCTTAAACCATTCACTGTGACACCATTCTGACAGATGTTTTAAGATTCAATATAGTCTTTATTATTTATCTCATTATACTAATATATAACCAAGTAATATTTTTTTTGCTTCTCAATAAATGAACAATTAAAACAAACAAATAAATTCATTAATAAATTGTTTTACTTTTAGTGTTAAGAGTATGTAGGTCTATGTGTGTGTGTTTGTGTCTGTGCGAGTGAGAGAAAAAGAGAAAAAAAATGTGCAGTTGGTGCCGAGACCTTCATGAGATACAACAGAAATGCCCAGTAGATGTTAGCATCAGCCAATATTACCATATTAAAATCAACGCTTCTACTTTGATACTAATATATTGCCTATCAGAAACAGAAACAAATCATTCAGAGGTTACTAGTCTACCCAGATAGGCCATCTCCAGGTTTAAGCTCTGATCTCTTCAATATTCCGTATTGTTTCAGACATCATGTTGTTTTATAAGCTGGGTTTAGTTTAATAGCTTCATTATTTCTTATCTATTGAGTTGAAGATCATTTGATGAACTTTGAAACGGTCACCTAAATCATTCCTCGGATGGGTGTAGATAGACTGACATAGACTGCTTATGATCATATACTGCAAAAAGACATCAAACAATCTCCATTGTTCACATTCAGTGTATACAATAAAATCTTTATTTCACATAAACTCATCAAATCTACATGAAAAGTAAATGAGTTGAAGGCTGAAAGTTTGGCATAAAACATGACAGTTGAATAAAATGAATGTGTTCTCCCTACCAAACATCCAACCCACATCTCCTATGCCTGACCAATGGAGGATCAGGTCTGCCCTACTGCATACTGCGTTTAGACCCCTGATCAACAGCATTTAAACCTCTGGTCCCTTACTCTCACATCTGTCTTCCCCACACAGCACAGGGAGTGAAGAGGGGTCAGCAATGACAAATAACTCAAGCCCATCCAGGCCATGATTCCAAGTAGGCGGTTTAATGACAAATTTGGGGACGTTTGGCCAAAGGAAGTGGTCAAACTCCTGATAGAGGAGCCCTGTGGCTTCATCACTTTGCAAAGCAAGGCCAAATGCTCATCTTTTAGAAGGTTCATCACCTCTTAACTTACCCAAGTTTGTCACTGGACCATTGACTTGGAACACCACCTTGTTCCTGTTCCCTTACTTTTGCGGAGTGCCAAAGAAAAGCAGCAATAGGTTGCTTCAGGTGTGGGTAACAACCCACAAGGAAACGGCACAGGTGGACAACACGAAGGAGCGAAACTGGAGGAGAAGGTAGCAGGGACAAGGCACTAGGCTACACAGTGCATACGGGCGAACAAAAATGACCTCTGTCCTTTCAGAGACAGAGGCCTTGAGCTAAAACAAGATGGCAGCACCACACTTGAGACTCTCACTCTCAACTTTGTGTTTAGTAAGGCTTAATACTCGGCAGCTTGAACATTACATCACCTCATATAAAACAAACAAACAAACAAACAAAACACTTAGGCCCATATAGAGTACAAAGGCTGGAGAGGAGGTGGGAAGTCACTGAGTTTTTTTTGTTTTTAGTTTTTTGTTTTTGTTTTGTGAGTTGATTTCATGGGTCATGAATGAAAGTGACAAACTAAATAGGGCCCACATACTGTATGTCAGCAGGTGAATCTTGATGAAATATCTTTACACAATATGTACAGGGATGACCCAACTGGATTTGTGCAGCTCTTTTTCCTTTCAACAGCACTCTCTGAGTAAAACTATTCAGAGGTCATGTTTTTTGTTAGTGTAAGGTCAGGATTAAAAAAAAAAAAAAAAAAAAAAAACATCGGCCAGTCGAACATTCTCACAGTATTGCATCGGTCACTCGGTGATAAAACATCAACTGCATTTAAGAATTATCCTCTCCGTGGATTTTCCTGAGTAAAATCAAGCTTCTTGGGATTTTTTTTCTCTCCAATAGTCCCCCTTGATGAAACTCCGTAGGTATCAACACACTGCGCGTGTGTGTGTGTGTATCCACCGCCATTTTGAAATGCAGCGAAATCTGTTCACCACGGGCATCAACTTCTTCAGGTTCAGTTAATATAGTAGTGTTTTTTTCATGGTTGCTGGGTGGGAGGATGTCCAAAACTATCCAAGGTTAAAAAAAAAGATGCTCAGACACAAAATTTCAAAACTAAAGGATGCAGCCTGGGTTCCGGTCTGTCTGAATGAAATCGGGTTAGTAAAAAGGGTCCATGATATCAGTAAGACAAGGTCTCCTCTCCTCTTATTCCAAGGGATGGACAGTGCAATTGAGGAATGTACTGGAAGATAAGCAACAAAGAATGAAAGGCGGCCCTTTATAATATATTGTACGTTAGCTTCTTTTAGCTAGCGCACGATTTGAAAGTCTGGACGATGTATAGCTGAAGTACTTACATCTCATGAGAAACTGACAGCAAGGATGATGGCTATAACTATCACAAGTATGAAAAGGCACAGTGCAATCCACATCTTCTTCTACAAAAAAAAGAAGAGAGAAAAAGATATCATATTAGATTCTTCCAAAACTGTATATGTTTTGGGGCAAAATCAACCTCAACTGGTCCTTTACCTTGCGTGCTTTTTTCTGGGAGACCACTGCTTTTCCAGTGTCAGTCACTGCCTTCTCAACATAGTTTGTGGAGTTGAGAATGTTGTTCTCGATGCGGTCTACCATCTCCCCCTGAACACCACACACAGTCAAGAAGACAGAGATTCTATTCAGCTCCACCAGAAGTTGCTTCACTCTTGACAGTAAACACGGGGTGAAGAAATTTCACTACATGCTATACATAGCCTATGTATGTGACAAATAAATTCCCTTGATTCCTTGATTGAAGTTACATATCTTGTTCAATACAGTGTTTCCATCTTCCTAAAACAGGCACATGTCACTTGGTCACATTGTTACTAATTTTTTTTTAAGCGTACTTATTCTATTTTGCATATTCCCAGATGTAAAAATAATCTGCTGCATTTTTGGACTATTTATGTAACTCTCCAGTAAAAAGTGCATTTGAAGTGAGTATATTAATAAATGGATAGATGGATAGATGGATAGATAGATAGACAGATAGATAGATAGATTCCTATGACACAATTAAAGGAGTTATCCAGAGTGAATCAAACCGAAGCCCTGTTGTCTGAGGCTGCCAACTGCTGTCGATAGGTATCAGAACGACAGCAGTAGGTACAACGTAGACCGAATTCGCGAACTACCCACTACTGCACTATGCATATTAGGGCAT
>JASCQY010000213.1:0-13208 GCA_030264315.1 Sardinella tawilis
ACGTGTAAACGAGAAGCCAAACGCATAAAAAGATATCCGTTTATAAAAATATCTAGATACGTGTAAACAAGCCCTTAATGACTATGTTTACTATAGGTAAGCTGCCCTTACTATAGAGAATTTGGCATATTGAAACCAGCTATTTCTGTCATCATGGGAATCTGGTGTTTGACCCAGCAGCTTTTGTAGTGTCTCGGGATTCTTTTGTTGTTGTTGAAGGGAACTTCTGAAATGATTCATAATGTTCACTTAATTCTTATTTTTCACCATTGAAACATTGTAACAGGATTTAATTCGTACACTGGAAACACAACAGGGCTTGTAGGAACGGGAGAAGTTTACAAGGAAAAGTGGACAAAAAGGTGAGTTACAGTGGTTGTATGTGGTGAGATTCTACCACAGAAGAATGCATGGAAGTCTAGCAATTGCCTGACACAGTGAATAATTACAAATGCTGCTCTGACGTCACCGTCCAAACAATTCAAGTGACCCTGCTTGATGGCATTCTAAAGATGCACTTTAATCAGCTTGCTTCAACAGCCAACTTTACGCACCGATATGCATTTGAGTTTATATATTTCTTGGACAATATATAATTTTTTGGATAGTTCCAAAGTTATCCAGAATTGTGATTGTAGCCAATAAGTAACCCATAAATAGTTGAATCATGCCTCCACTCAAGCACAGTCTTGTTGTTCCAGTGCGCCAGAGCAGGACAACGTCATAGCAGGAGCCCCTGAGAACCTCACCTTTAAGGAACGTCAGCGTCTCTTCTCCCAGGGGAAGGAGGTGTCCAACAAGGTCAAGGCCTCGCGGAAACTAATGGAGCTGGAGAATGAACTGAACACAAAGTAGACTGGAGCCTTAGTTAGGGAAACCCCAACTCCAGTACCTGGTCTTAGCACTGGGGATCTAGATTGAGTTTCCCAATTACCTTTTTCCTTCTTCAGAATCTTTTTGTTTTGTTTTGTTTTAAGAGAGTAACTGGACCATTAAATACTATTTAGATACGTCATTGCAATAAGAGAGACAGTACTGCATAATTTCCCCTCTAAAGATTCAAAGATTATTGAAAAAGCACTGTAAAATGTTTTATTTTATTGAGAAAATTTCAGTCACATGAAGGGGCAATGTTTTGATTTCAGTGAATTTTGGGGGGAATAGATGCATATTTTCTCATTTTAATGGTTTTTTTTTTAGCATTCAGTAATGTGGGATATTTTATGGTGTTTTATGCTCTTCTCTGCATTGCGTATTTCCCACTTATTTTTATGTTTTCCATGAAAATAAGTACCCAAACTCGACCAACCTTTTACTGTTATTATCGCTGCCCTATACTCTGTGAGCAAAGCCTGCTTTCAGATTTTCAATTTGTTATGGGGAAACGGCATCACCACCCATTCCATTTCAGCACTAAGGCGGATATAAGGAGGGATCGTCTCATTGAAGGTTCCACCCGTTTGTATAGCTACACTGTAAAACCTGTTTTCATGATTTCCATTGCAAGCTAACAAGGGCGTTTACCAGAGCATTTATACCATTCAGAAACACTAGGGACATGCCAATGCCTTTGTACAGTTTGTATTCATTGGGAAAAAAAAAGTGTTCAACATTCCTACAACAATATTTAGACAGACATGAATCTTGAATCGGTTTTGCTCCACTGTCTGCCAGTTTGCCATTTTTTTTTTTTTTTTTACCCGAAAGCTTTGACATTTTTAGTGGTAATTTTTACGTGTGACCCCAATTTGCAGTTTTTCTTTTTTAAACTCTTGTTTGATTTGAATGGATATTTGCATAGTTGAGTGGCAGTGTGATCAGCTGGTGTAACAATGACCAGTATGACCGTGATGAGTAAAGAATGGGAAATTTCAGTTCAAATTTACATAACAAAACACTAAATGTAGGAATGTAACATTTGCGTAGAAAATATTTATTTGATCGTCATGCAATAGATTTGTTTTCCTATTTATAAAAATCTGTTTTAATTGACAAGGAAACCTATTTGAATCATTGTGGTTTCTTTTTCCCCCTTTCTATTTTATTTTTATTTTTGACAGAACATGCCTAATTACAAGGGAGGTGTGTTGATCATAGGTTGCTTACACCACAGTATTGGAAGTAAACAGATGATGCAGGATGAAATTTTGTTGCGTCTCCAGATAAACCTGCATCTCTCCGTTCACAAATGTCTAGACTTACTGAACATGTTGTGTAAATAATTTTCAAGAGATCAAAGAAGACCTGACTTTACTTTGTACATTTTAATTAATTATCTACAAGGTTCTAGTGTCAATATCCTCCTTTTCTGCTCAAAAAATGTAAACTGACATGTAAACACATGTTTTTCATTCTAGGTTACAGGTTTATTTGGTTTCATTTTATTGGTTATTTCATGTTAGGCTTTTGTAAATCAAATAAATACAGATTTTACAAAAAAAGTGAAATTGTCTGTACAATTTGTATAGAATTATACAAAGTATTATTTTTCACATATTTAGCCTTGGAACAAGTTGCCACTGTTCTATAGCCAGTTATGTAAGCAATGGTTTAAGTACTCAGTCAAGATGAGCATTGAATCTTTAGACTAAACCAGTTTGACTAAAGGAGTTACAAACATGTTTATGGTCGCAACACACAATGTCTTATATTTTTCAAAATAAAAAGTGAATTACATTGGGGTTATTTTCTCTCATGTATGAGAATTGTTTGTGGAAATGGTGTTACTTTGGTCTTCCTAAATAATGTGTCCTTTTATCTGTACCCTAGAAGTGACCATTTCAAAGGGAATTGTTGCTAAAGAAGAAATATTTCTGCAAAGTTGTGGTCAGCACACAATGGGTAAAGGAGGGTAGTGATCATTTGGGACTCAAAATAAAGCTAACTGGAGTGATTTCTATGTGGACTCTGAGGATTTAATGTGAAGATGCTGGAAGAGCAGACACCCTGCTGCCTTTGCTTGACTGTATGGTGTATATGTTGGATGCAGCTGCAGAGACAGAGGTATATTTTTGAACTTTTTATTTTTTATCAAATATTTTTTCAGGTCACCATAGACCTGCTTCTTACAAATGAAGGACACTAAGTGAACCAACTGTTCTTACAAAGCTGCTTCCCCCTCCCAACCTTCCAACATTGACTTGTTGCAAACTGCTTAAAGGAATCCTAAAAAAAATCTACTGTTTTCCAGGTGGTTGTTGCTGATAATGTGAGACCATGTGAATATAAGGACTAGCTGTGCCTATTCCTCTGTATTCAAACTGTACCCTAGGCCTACTTTTAATAAAGTCTAATACACCTTTTGCCTCTTTATTTACTTGAAGGAAATTAGCCTACCCAGTGTATACTTAAGAACACCCTTAAAAACTACTCTGCCTTCTGTCACCGGCACCGCATGTTTTGATGAAATTCCCGCACAGCTTTCTCTTGGTCGTTTGTTTCAATGGAACCCGGTCGTATTCTCCTGATCTCATTTATTGCCTCATCTCCAGATATTTTCTTTTTCTCCACCAAGTAGCATGCCAGCATGGTCCCTGTCCGTCCGTGGCCATGCATACAATGCACACCGACACCCTACAGTAATTCGGGATTAGAATTAGATACAATGTTTTAAAACGCATCTGGTCAAATTCAGTCTCAACAGTCTTTAAAAAGTGCTCACCTGATCCTTTGAATTTGCTTCTTCGACAATGGACAGAAACTTCCTTATTTGTTCGGAACTAGGTGGTGTGAAGTCCACAATGCCAATGTGATGCACTTGAAGTCCGGGACAGCTATCATGGTGGGGTGGAAGTGATTCACATAAACTCACGAGATGTTGAATCCCACTATCGAAAAGAAATTGGTAATGACCCGCGGTACACGGATATGCAAGGCCGGCCAGTTTTTTGGGCTCGACCCATGAAAAGTTTGGTGGAGCAGCAGCCATGTCGTGTTGTGTCAGTCTAATTACCTACATGTGACACGGAAAGACTTTGGAATCGTTTGTAAGGCGTAAAGCGTAAACCGGGTGTGGTGGCTTGGAACACTGTAGATGTTAGTAGCTCGTGCCACCCATCCACTGGCCTGCTGTACCTTTCACTGTAGCGCAACGCTTGCGCCACTCATCATCTAGCCTACCATTTGCCAATTTGCTATTTGCTTATTGTGTCTTGTAACTTGCCAAGTGTGTCGTGCCAGTTTCACGGTTAGGTTTGTAACATGTGGCATG
Organism: Sardinella tawilis; assembly: GCA_030264315.1. Taxonomy (NCBI): domain Eukaryota; kingdom Metazoa; phylum Chordata; class Actinopteri; order Clupeiformes; family Clupeidae; genus Sardinella; species Sardinella tawilis. Next base: position 4,211 of record JASCQY010000213.1, read on the forward strand.
TGTCCCGGCCGGGATAGATCACAGGACAGAGTAGAAGACAGCGCAAGTAGGCTATCCCCGGGGCTTCTCAGACAGTGGGCGAGTGGCGCAGGCGGGACAGTGCCCAAGAGGCGAGGCAAGTGGCACAGCACCAGCAACAGTGGGCAGTAGCCTACATTTTTTTGCTCCTACTGCCTCTCTTCGGGATATATGTGTTTGTTTGAAGTGTCACTAAAGCCACAATTATGTTGACCAGCGCGGGTATCTGAAAATATTCTTCTACTGCCCATTTGTATGGTGCCAGTTTTTCTACCTGTTCCTGATCTAAGCATACGTCACTGCCGAATGTTTTTCAGCTGAGAAAATGGCTGCCACGACGATGGTCGGGGCTGCCGGAGATTCAACTATGGAGCAGAAAAAGTTTGAATATTTCTCATCCATTAATTCTATGGCGAAAAAGATCATGCAAGAGAGGGAGAAAATTAAAGAGAAATTTGGATCTGACTGGGAAAACATGACCCCGACTGAACAAGACACGGCCATCGACAATGTAATGATGGATCCCCACATCAGAGCCCGATACGGTATGCACAGGGTGGACCGAGAAGAGGTTGTTTGTTATCCAAAACTGCTCATTCAGACAGGTCAGAAGATTGTACATTTTGGGGAGGAGGTAAGTAAAGAATGTAACCTTACACTTCTTTCATGGCGAAGTTTATTTAACTGACATAAAATTGGCTACGCACAACATCCACAGCTGTGTTAGCTAGCAAGCTAGTCAACTGGTTAACATAGCCGTTTTTTCGCAACAAAACAATCTGGCGTAGGCTGTAGTTACAGTAATCGCATCAGATATTTATTATGCTTTTGCTAAGCTGAAGCAGTGATAAATATTAGACGAACCTTAGTAGTTATGCTTCCTTACGCCGTAGCGAATGAAAGCGCTTACAGTAACCGTTTCCAATGTGTTTTATTATAGGACATTACTTGGCAAGATGAACACTCGGCACCCTTTTCCTGGGAAACAAAGGTATGTCTAACCAATGTGCAACATTAACGGCTATGGTCGGTGTCGTTTTGGAAGTTCATCTACTGTTGCACGTAATATTCAGTCATCAGTGTCATGATCATTCTCTTCACGTCTATAATTTGGGTACAGATCTTTCTGTCGCTTTACTTCTGACCTAATTGTGTGGGTGTCATTTTTAGAGTCAGCTTGAATTCAGTCTCACTTCTGGTGCCCCAGAGCAAAGTATTTCATCTTCTGTGGCTGATCCAAAACCAAGCAAACCCGCTCAGAACATCCAGCTGACCAAAGTTGCTCCAAGTACCAAGAGTTCAAATAATGACACATCAGGGCGACGGGAGGAGGAGTCCTCCTTCTGGAAGATCAGCTTGGAGAGATCCAGGCTCGAAGGCGAGAAGTCCGACTTCCAATCCCTCACCCCGAGCCAAATCAAGTCCATGGAAAAAGGGGAGAAACCCCTTCCATCATACCTGCGCACAGAGGCAGAGGAACCGCCAAGGCCTACCAAACAGAGAGCACCCAGGCCCCCGGCGCCCCCTCCTCCCATACCCGTCAGTGTTACCCCTGCCCCTGTCAGCGTGGCCCCCGCTGCCATCAGTGGACCCCCAGCAGCTCCAGCCAGTGTGCCATCCTCGGGGGCTGGCTGGGAGCGCGCCCAGAGCACCTTACCCTCTGTCAGCCCCCTGGATGACATGTTCAGCCCAGGCTTGGCCTCAAAGTCTCCTGCAGGATCCAGGAGTATGGCCAAGGAAGAGGAGAAGATGGATACCTCCCTAGGCTCTAGCCCTACCCTTTCCCAGGTGACCATCTTAACGCAACTATATCGTTCATTTCTAGTCCCTGTTCTGTTCTCTTTATCACCGACTGTTAGTGGTACAAGTTGGTACATTCAGACCCGAATATTCATTTTGACATCAATCATTGTGTAAAACTGAGGTCTTTGTGTTGACATTAATGTGTGGGTATTTGATGAAACACACAGCTAACAGCTAGGCTACTGGTTATATTTAGTAGTAGTCTTTTGTGGTGGTGATGACCAACATAACCGTATAATCTTCTGATGATTTAGACCGTTCAGATGAACTCATTTCGGCTAGATCTCTAAAGTTTTCTCTTTTTAATATTTTCAGCTTACGACTGGCAACATTCTGAAGACAGGGTTTGACTTTTTGGACAACTGGTAACAACTGCATGGAGTGAAGACACTGGACGCAGTTCCCCAAGAAAAGGACCTATTCGATATCCCACGCACTACGTTTGCCTTCAGTATTTATTCCTGTAGCCATGGCATTTCTCATCAGACATTATTTATCTCATATCTTCCCACTACAGCTCGAGTGTAACACTAGAAATGTTGCTTATTGCTAATTACTTGTTTTTGTTCAGACCTAAAATGCAAAGTTACATTATATGTTGTTTGGTTAGAAATAAAGGCATCAAACATTTAAGTATAAATGGACCATTCTAGATTTAAATATTTATCTGTAAGCTAGCAATAAATCAGGTATACTTTTGTATGAATTGTTACATTTTCTTTTAAGTTACAAACGATCACTGTTGTTGACCTGACCTCACACTAGTGCAAAGCCAGGATAGTGCACAATGTAATAATAACATGGATGTATTAGTTGGCTAGCTTTGTTTTTAGATTGACACCACCATTTTACACAAAGGCCTGAGTACATTGTTATTTTACCTTTTGTATGGACACTTTATTCATGTACCATTTGCTATGTTTTTGGTGTGGCACTCATGCATTTTGACATGAATCACCAGGCAAATACAGCCAAGTCAGAGCACTTTCTTTGTCTCAACTTTATTTGGATTTTGTCCATTATGGGGCAGCTAAGCAAATGTTTTGGCCCCATTTTCTTGTTCTTTCTCTTGCCTGTTCAACATAACTTTATTCTTTCTAAGATTATTTCGGCAGTGTAGTTTGTTAATACTCTTCTGCAAGTCACTTTGGATAAAAGCATCTGCTTAACAGATATGAGAATAACTGGCTTTTTGTGCCAGAAGAAAAGTAAAATTACTTTCCTATACTAAAAATAGCATGGATGGAAAACAAAAGCGGTCTGTGTTGTGGGCTCATTTTTGGGGTGTGCCATACACCATCTTATCCACTGTGTGGCAGCACCATGCCTCAGATGATACTGGCATTGGCACAGGCCTCCGCATCTTTAGAGCTTACTGGATTCTCTTAAAATTGTCTTCTAATTTTCCCCTACATTTTTTCCAAGTGTTATCATTGGGATGTTTCTGTCATGTTGGCCTAAATTTACATTAAAATATGCATTCATTAAGGAATACAGTAACTGGGACTTTCTGGATATCTATTTGTTGAGGGGGAAAGGAAGATTCTAAAGGAAGAGTGATGGCTCTTTGTTCATACACTTTTTTTTCTGAAGAAATGGTATGCAAGTAATACAATGTGTTATGAAAATTAGGTGAAAGTTATTGTAAGTCCCTGTCTTGCACAGTGAATAGCTGAATTCAGGAATGCGAAGCATGATTCCAAGTCCTATTCATCAGCACAAACTTTGGGAACATTGACATTGCATAACACACTGGATCCCTTGAGCTGAGAGGCCACACCCATATATCCTAATTCTCATCCAGACTGCAGTGGGCTTGTGGAAAGTCGCATTCATGTGGCGCTTTAATGGGAATTCCTTCCCTCGGCAATGATTTCAGCTAACAAGGATGTACTCTCATTTTACCTCCTCATTCCCTTTGACTACATATCCTTTTCCTGCTGAGTACTGGGTTCACCACAGACGTAGCGTCACAAGTCTGACTAACAAGGCTGTTAAAAAAAGAAGAAGTCTGGTGACACAAACCTGGCTACCCAGCGAGAGAGTCTGTCTCTGACAGCTAGGGACAAAAAGTGCAGTGTTAACACAAAGCTTGGAAGTGGGAGGTGGGAGTGAAAACAAAGACATTTCCTGTTGTTGGGAAGGCCCACTCAGGACAAAACTGGAGGAGAGTCTGGAAGGGCAAAAAGAGAGAGAGAGGGGAGAGAAGGGGGAAGAGAAAGAGGGCTGGCCAGGGAAAACCAATAAGGAGAGTCTAAGGATCAAAACCTGACGGATCTGGAGGAAAATGGAAATTGCAGCATTTATTGTGACTATTTTGTGCTTGTCCTCGCTTTCCTCTGGTGAGACTGGAAGTAAAGGATCTGACAGTGGGAGCCGGCTGGAGGATTCTGGCAACTCTACACTCATACAGGTGTGATCTTAATTTTATTCACTAAGTTTACAGAGACAAATCCAAATGATTTAAAAATGCAATTGAAAGAAAAATGCTTGTTAATTAGTTGTAAAAACGTGCCAATTCTTATTCTAGTAGGTGTAGCTTTACTACTTAAAACAGTGAGCCTTTAAAGAGATGATCACGGAAAAAGCAGCACGTCTCAATCTCTGAGTGAACTCTGCAGCCAGGATTGACTTGTGTGGTCTAAAAGGGCATGCAATATACTGTACCTATGACATCATGTTTACCTGTGAGTGCTGTGTGAGATGAGATGTGTTGAGTGCACTAATTTCTCCCACACACTCACACACACACAGCACTATGAGATGATGGATGAGGAGAGGACTGAGAGAGGAGATGGAATGCTCATTGAGATCGAGCCAGAGCCCACGTCACCGGTGTCAGACGTAGACAACACCTACAATTATGTCTGTATGTGGCTTTCTCCTTATTCACTCCAAATGTATAGACTACACCTCAGCTTCTAATGACTGTGTCAAGCCTAAAAAAACAAGTGCCATAAATTCATATTATGAGTAATCCTTCATGAAGGTTGTACTTTAACAGCAGACAATGTACTGTAATAACACATTGAATGATAGCTTGTCTTAATTGCTATATTGTCTTACTAATGACTTATTGAGCTCAACACCCAGTTTTACATCATGTGTAACCATCTTGTTTTCTTTTCATCATTATTGAAAAGCGCCATGGCAACCAAACATTTGTCTTTGGAGACACCCTGTCATAAATCATTTAGCTGCGATTAAACAGTAGGCATATACTGTAAGTTCAAGAAAGAGTCTGGTATATATGTTGCTTTGTTTTTATTACTTTGTGATAAGCTAATTTAAGTCAGTAGAAAGAAATCCCTCAATTTACGTACAATTTATTCGATTTATAGGACTAAATGTGCTTATGAAAAGTGGTGCTTGCAAATACTAGCTGAATCTCAATGTCCTCTAATCCTAAAGCCCTTAAAGACCCAACAGGCATGAATCAGCCAATCATGAAGCAGGACAGATAAGTGTTTGAGTGTTAAACTGACTCCTGCCAGATCCGCCATGCTCCACACAAGGATCTGGGACTGCTCAATATGTATTTCAGAAGGCAGGGCCTTTTCAAAAATCCTTTTATATGATTGGATAAGCCAATTGTCCGTCCCTTTATTGACCGCTAATGAGAGCATCACTTGTCCACTACGTCACATCAATTCAAATCTCGCCCGGGATCCTGATTGGTTCAGTATTTTTTGCTCCCTTGAAGGAGTTTGCATTGCCCTCAATTCCAGATCCTTGTGTGGAGCTCAGTGAAATGCCACTGATGAAGCATGGCGGAACAACAAGGATATGGCGAGTCAGGTTACAGAATGTTTGCCATTATGCATTATGTAGAGAGCAATACCTAAAAATGACTGAGATCTTGCATGGTTTTTAGCGCAATTAAATTTTTGTCTCAAATTGTAGGCTTCTCCCCTTAATCAGCTTGCTGCCTGCCCCCACAATACACAGCGAAAAAGTCTGGTCTCTGGAGACGATACAGGGGCTGTAAACGTCAAACATACACTAGTGGAGGGTGTGAGGGTTAGTGAGCATGCACATATGGATGGAGAGGAGTGAGCAAAGTTGATTTAGTAGCGCGAATTTGAGAGTATCCCTTTGTTTGTTTAGGTGGAACATCAACAGAAGTGACATCATTCATGATCTCATAGTGCACCTTTAATGCTTAAGACCCTTCGACTCACTCGCCTATGATTGCCATTGGTTAACAGCATGCATCTCTCCTCAGTGTCAAGACTTGCAGCCATGGACCAGGCTATCCACCAGCTGAATGTTGGCCACTACACCCTGGATGTTAAAGTCACCCAGCTGCTGGAGAGGATCTCCAGACTGGACAACAAGCTCTCTGAAATGGAGGATAGTTTGCAACAGGTGTCCCACTTCAGCAAGGAGAACCGCAAGGAAATAGGGCGTCTAGAAGGTTTGTTGATGTCTTGACACTGTTTATAGGTTACACTGAAAATATGCAGTGTAAAATGACCAATATGGTTACCAGAATGTAGGCAGGCACGTGCATGTGATTAAAACTAAAAAGCTAAGCGTAAAAAATTACAGCCAGGTCACCAACCATTGACAAGCACAGGCCAGTAGTCACCTTTAATTCCACACAAGTCAGGCATTGCACTGCTCATGTAGGCTATTACATACTGTTAGAGAGCCATCATGTTGAGGGGAGTGTGTCTATGTTCCCCTCTTCCCCTATGTTCCCTAATCCTAATCCCTAACCGGAGTGGGGAACATAGGACCCCCATGTTGAGCATCTCATCTCTAAATCTCCATTCACTCATTAGCAACGCCAAGGCCATAACTGCTTTAAAATGTTGATCAGCCTCTTCCTCACCATCAGGCTGTCAGAAGGGTCGACGTGTGGGCTACAAGTGCTTCATGGTTTACCGCGTGTATGAGACGTACGCAAGCGCAGCCCAGAAATGCCTGGAGCGGGGAGGCCGGTTGGCCATGCCACGTGACCGCAAGGAGCAGGAGGCCCTGGCAGAGTACGTCCGTGCCGTCTTTCAGCCTGGTAACTGGCCCGTGTGGCTGGGCATCAATGACCTTCGATCGGAGGGTCTGTATCTCTTTGAGGACACGACCCGCGTGACCTACTTCCAGTGGCGCAAGCACTTCTTGTCCAGCCAGCCGGACGGAGGGAAGCGGGAGAACTGCGTGGCCATGTCATCAGATGATGGAGACTGGTGGGATAACTACTGTGACAGGCGCATGTATTACCTCTGCGAGTTCGAGAACTGAGCTACATACTTCCACTCTTTACCCAGACTACTCGTCATAGGATGCGTTTGATACTGTAGGACTCGGCAGCCCAAACAATAACTCACTCAGAAGATGTAGCCTTTATTTAGCAACTGGTTCTAATAGCTTTTTAAAAATTATTTCCAAGTCTCGAGATAGAATGTCTCAGAGTTTTGTGTTAGAAAACATATTTATTTTTCACTTGTTTGTACTGTAAAACAGTTACGCACAGAGTAATTCCATAGTGCAAATAGTGATTGATACTCTATACATTATGCTTATTGAAGCGGAATGATTGAATGCTTATGTATGTAATGTATATATTAAGTTTATAGATAATAGCTGAGTAGACATTAGGTCAGCATTGAGAATGTATTGTGATTTCATGACAGAGAAAAAAAATTGAGACCATTATGTAAGCCTAGCTCTTGTTGAGGTTAGACACAGCCTTGATACAGAAAATAAACAAGTCGGATATACCACACAAATAATCAAACACTGCAGTGATTTGTCTTTAAGCATAATCATTGTTCAACATTCATCTGCGTTGATAAGATTCTGAATTACTGAACTGAATTATGAACTGCATCCTTCATTGAGTAAACAATTCTACATGCTAGGCTGGAGAGCACTTCCCGTCAGAGATGGTGCCTGAATTAAGAGAACAGATCTAACCAGTCTTGTTAACTCACATCAGACAAAACCCTTCATATTCTATGAATTTGGGCTGTGCCATCATTCTCACAAGGCTGGCCAGACTGTCCTCTGCAGGGACTGTCTCTGACGTTCAAGATGATTCTCCGGGGAGATCCTTTAAGGAATGTTTGCCAGGAGATCTCCCATCTTCGGCCGGTCAATGGGGCTCTTGCTGGGGTGAGAGAAGATCACTTTACCTCGCTCATCCAGCAGAAAGTCTCCACCCAGCTGAAAAAATGATAAGCACAGGCGTAGCTTGATTACACCATACAGACATCCTCCATTCAACAGCTGGCCGATGTCTGCTGGAATCGTTCCAAGACATTATTCACTGGAAACAAATTCTCCCTTGGGTAGCAACTTCCAAAGAAAACCTACCTAACCCTTGTCATGACACAATATTTATTGCAAATGAGGACCATGACACTGAAAATAATGACATCTCAACATAACTATCTCAGAGCAAGTGTCTAAAGTAAATGTTTACCACACCCATCCACAGCACCACTTCTTTCATGGGGTCAATTTGATCCAGTCATTCTAGTGTAACCCTTTAAAACCTACAACAGGCAAGCTGAACATGGAGCTCCTGCCCCATCTGCTTATGTTAAAGGGATCCCTGCCTAGTAAGACATGCTGACCTTGTACGATTTTTACCTTGGCATCAGCTACATATATGTGATTTAAAAACACTCGAAATGTTTTTGGTTTTCTTAAGATTAGAAAGTCCTCCAACTTGTAAGCTGCCATCGTTATAAAAAGGGACATCACCTGGTTGCATGTCATCGAGGTCCAATCAGCAGCTTACATGTTCTGCAATTGAAGATTTTCTAAAACTTTCAATAAAAAAGGCAGCATTTTGAGTGTTTTTAATGACTGTTACAAATATCCGATACCAATGTCAATCTTACAAGACTATAATTTTTTTTACTCGCCAGGGATCCTTTTAACACACTATTTGAAAGATCATCCATGTGTGCAGCACTTGGCCCTGTTTTACCTACAGTAGCCACTTCACTAATTCTCAGATTGGAGAATGCACCAGGCTGCACATGGTGCCAAGGCGTCAGATCCATAGCCATCATACTGTACTGTACAGTACACACAGGTGTACAATTTCACATCAACACAAATGCACTTACTGTCACACAAGCCTCCTCAGACCACCAAGATTAAACCGAAAGATTTTTAATAACCTCATGCATAGACATGCACACGGTTTGCATTTTGAGAAACA
>JASCQY010000213.1:21574-36365 GCA_030264315.1 Sardinella tawilis
CGCGCACCTTCGAGTTACTCCAGGTCCGCTGCATGGCCTGCATCACCTCTATGGTGGCCATCCCCATGGCTAAATAGTCACACACACACACACACACACAATTAATATTCTATTGCGATTGTAAGATCAGGTAAATAGTTTGTGTGTAAAGTTTGTGTCTCTGCCGCACTCAAGGGATCGGAGGGATACTCAGAGGGAATTGCTGTGAACAGTAAGCGACCATTGATGAGAGGGCACTCACCTCTGTGTATCCTACGGTTGGGGAGGAAGCCTGATGTATTGTATTGCATAAGGGCACCTAGGTGATCAGCAGTGCATATAAGTTTCTGAACTTCAGTGTTGTAGCTCTCAAAGTTCTGAGGTAGAACATCCCTGGAGAGTGATTCATTAAAAAATAAATAAATACATAAATAAATAAATAAATAATAATACTCAGTAAATTAACTTGGTTTAGTCTCACGTCATCCATGAGGACAAGTCTTTTTGTTACTGTGTTAGTATACCAATGTATTCCACAATGTACAGGAACAGAATGCAGACACCATTTCTGGAGTACAGGAATTTCCTGAATATAAGCCACCCCATATATAAATCACAGGTGTTGTTTTAGGTGGTGGTGTTTTAGGCTAATAAAAAAAGTGAATTAACTGCACTGCACCTGCAGTATGTATTAGGGTTTATTAAACATTACTTTTAACAATGTGGAATCAGATCTGAATCTGATGTTATGAAAAAAAGTAGATCAATAGCATTCCCATGCATAGTCCTCTCTCCCTTGATTTCCATCTCACATCTCACCATTTTCCATCTTACTCACTTTATATGAGGCTGGAGGCCTGGCTGCTCCTCATATTCCTCTATAAGGAAAGGCAGGTTTTTGGCCCAGTGGTTCTTGAAGTTTCCTGGAAGATCCTGATCCACATTGTACTCTGACACAGGTATGTCCAGATGAGAGTGCAAGTAGCGAGAGTATTCTAGGGAGGACGAGAACCCACACGGAGAGAGGAGACGTGAGCACAGACACGTGGCACAGGCTGATTTTCCAGCAGACAGTGAAACATCAACAGATGTCTGTGTGTCTGTCTTGGAGCGTGCTTGTGGTGTGTGTGTGTGTGTGTGTGTGTGTGTGTGTGGCCGTGGTGATAACCTCACCTCTGAGGTATTTCACTTTGAGATATTCGGAGCTGGCCTTCTGGCCCAGCAGCGGGTCATTGAGCATGACTTTGGTCTGGGCCTTGATGCCTTCATAGAACTGGCCCATGGCCACGTGGCTCAGGCCTTTCATGTACTGGCACACTTCATTGTACGGTTCCAGCTGGAGGCAGCGCTGTTGGACAAAGAAAAACAGTAAGATTTGAGTTGAGAAAAACAATGGTGTTTTTACTTGCTTGCTTGCTTAGAACAATCCGTGTTGCAATGAGAAGATGCCGATTTAAAGATTTTTGTTCTTGCCGGGAAAACAGACATGGAAGAACTAAATCACGGTTCCCGACTTTGAACATAACTACCAAGGATGAATGCTTAGGGGGGGATGAATCAGCAGCCCTGTTGTCATCGAAGATGAGCACGCTTCTCCGCCCAGTGGGCACAGGCAGCATGACCACACACACACACACACACACACACACACACACACACACACACGCCGTACTGGCCACCTAATGCCACAAAGGGATCACCGCTGGCTTTGTCAAGGCCACATGAATGAGCAGTGGGCTCTGAGTTAGCAGAATGACTCACTGACGTACACACACAAACTCATCTGGGGACAATAGAGGAGCTTGCCAGCAGCCACCATGATGCAGGAAGCAGGGGGGGGGCAGTTCAGGGGCGGCCTTCAAAACGTTACTCTTAACTTGCTTATCTGCTGTCCAGATAAGCCTGCGTTCAAGCCGGCCATACCAAGTCAAATGCAAACTACAGAGCCCCATAGCTGGCGTTTGGATCACAGCTGAGAGCCGGCTATCTATTAGAGCAGGCTTGCCTTGAAGTTGCCGATGGCCTCCTGGAGACTGCCGTGGTGGTAGAGCATCATCCCCCGTAGCTGCAGGGACTGGATGTGGTTCTGATTGAGCAGTAATGCCTTCTGGAAGCTCTCCATGGCTAGCTCAAAGTCCCCCAGTTCCCTTCAGGAAAACAACAGCCCACAAAAAAATGAACACAGGACCGAGGCACATATGCCAGCCACTAAGAGTCTAGCATATCAAAGACGTACCTGTAAGCTTGTCCAAGGCTTTTGTACGCATCAATAAAGTCCGACTTTAACTTCAGTGCCTCTTTGAAAGTGTCGATGGCCTCCTATAAAAACAAGAGACGTGAACGCTCATGTGCATTTCTGTATAAGCTGACAGGAAAATGTGTTGATCGGAGCAAACATGCTTAAACGTGCTCATCTTACCTTAAGCATTCCCCTGTGAAAGAATGTGAGCCCCTTATAGAGCATGGCAATCGGCTGGTTCTTTTTAAGCTCTAATGACTGCTGGAAATCCTCCATAGCAGCAACATAGTCCTTATAAGAAGGCAAGAAGACAGAGTGGCAGAAGGTCACAAAAATAAATAATAATAATAATAATAATAATAATAATAATAAAGACTCTTTTGGTGCAAACTGCAGAGTGCATCATTCTAGCACTAATTTTAGTATATCAGGAATTGATAAGCCAAGGTTCTAAGTAAAACATTTTCATTGGACTGAACATATACTACAGAAATAACAGTTTGTCTAATCTGTTGTCTTTTTTTTCTGCAAATTTAAGTCCTTTATTCATTTGTTTAACATGAGGAAATGTTGGTGCCTGTTCATTTGCATTTGAGACAAATCCCATTCACTTGAAATGACCTTCAGTTTACTCGATGCATGACATAGCCATCACAACTACTACTACATCACCACACTACTCAACCGGCAATATTACGGAACAACAGGTTTCGATCTGCACTTTGTGTCTCTTCACCAAGCTAAACCAGAACGGAGCTGGGAGGCGTTGGGTTAACTGGATATATGTGCTACATATTCCTGATGACATTACAAAATGGTGCTCTCAAACTGTAACTGTGGGCAGTTAGAAGATTATGGATAAGGAATTTGTGTTGTGAGTGTTTGAAGGAAAAAAAAAAACTAAACGGTCAGATATGAAGATGTGAAAATATTATGTGCTAATCAAACACATATATATCCAAACAACCACCGTAAATAGTACATCCACTGCAAAGTGTTCACTTATTAGTCTGTCACTGACATAATGCACTAGCCCAAAAGCTGTGGGCCACAGATAGGGCATGCAATCAGTAGTCCCACGGCTGCAGGATCCTAGCCGTGGACGTGATAAAAGGCCCGGCGTCAGCAGAAAGTGTGTGTGTGTGTGTGTGTGTGTGGGGGGGGGGGGCGTGCCCAGCCCCTTGGAGGCTCACCTCTGATATGAAGAGCAGCGTTCCTCTGTGTCTGTACAGGCGCGCCGAAGGCTGCAGCTGGATGGCTTTGGAGAGATCGCTCAGAGCCTCGCTGATCCTCCCCAGAGGAGACAGGATCTGGGGACACATTGCAGGGGCTCAAGCCACTACTTACATGCACCCGAGCCTTTCGAGGGACTCTGTGAACGGTACAGTAAATGCTGCTCTCCTAAAGTTAAAAACATCTTGTTTTGATTCCTCTTTTTATTTATTTTTTTGCACATGAAGCTCGGGGAAAAAAGCGACTGTGGTCGGCGTATGTCAGGATACGTCTGTGATGTCTGCGGTGCCCTCACCTCTGCCCGCTGCTCGTACACCTCTGGGCTGCTGGGTTCCAGTGCAATTACTCTGCTCAGCTCGTAGAGTGCCAGCTCGGCATTTTTGATGTCCTTCAAACGGCCGTACGGGAGCGAGGCGAGGACAGAGAAATGAGCAGCAGCCCAAGAAGATGAAAGTCAGTGAGAGCACAGAGGGTGTATATCGATGGTGTGAAAACCCCTATTATTATATGTATTCATTCACTCACTCACCCAAACACACACACATAAACAAACATCACACACAACAAATACTATCCATAGATTCTATAACTTAACCATAACAGTTATAAAGGATGGGTGAAATTGACAAAGATACGTTTTGTTTTATGTTCATCAGAGGTCAACATGGCAAAAAATCTCCATTAACACCAGTACGACCAGACTAGGGTGGAGAGCTGCTGGGGCCTATTACTTTCAGTGCTTACCTGCAGGCTCTTCTTCCCATAAGCAATCCCACGGCCATAGATAGCACTGACCAATTCGGGATCACCCTACAAAAAAATCCGAAGACAATTTCGGTGAGGGACAGTATATCATATTTGAATGAAATATAGACACTGTCATTTATATGATGTCTAGTAGAGACACGTAAGGTCTTAAAGAAGCAGGGCCAAAATTCAAAATGACATAAGGCAAATTAGGAAGGGCAGTGTTAAAGGACAACAGCATTGATGCTGAACCAACCTGCAGTAACACCGAGAAATGCTTGATGGCCTCATCATAAAGTCCATTACCAATGAGCACGTATCCTATAGCTGAAAAGATGAAAAAATAAAACAATATTACACACAGATCACGAGAAAAGGGCAAATAGAACATAAAGGCAAGCTAGAATAAACAGCATCGGAACATACCGAGTTCTTCATTTGTGTCTTGTCTCTCCACTGCAAATGGAAACCTCTTCTGCTCAATGAACAACTTTGCCTGGCTCTGATTTGGTGAATATATAAAACGGTAAATAATTAGTGCAAAGTACAATTCACTTCCTTTGCAACCTTACAAACGTATAACGTTATGTGCAATTGCCAACTGACCAGAATCTTTTCTGCATTGAGGGAGAAGACTGACTCGCAGGCTGGGTTGCTTCCATCCTCGCAGTCTGGGTCTTCCAACTGAAGTATGGAGGATTCTAATGAATGAAATTAATAAAATGAAAAATAAGTAAATATTCAAACCAGAGGTCACGACTGAGACCCAGCGTCAGGAACTTGTCTTTCCCACCGAAAAGGTTACGGTTGAACTAAACTACTTGCAAAAGACACCATCATTTAATCGAGTGTAATTGTTAGCGTTGCACGTCTCATTTGACTTGATCACAATATTGATGCTCCGTCCACCGAGTATGAACTATACACGTACAAAGTAAGCTAGCCAGAAGCATTCGCGAAGCCCAAAAGATGCAATTTAAGTTTAACAAGTGCCACAAAGACCAGGGCTAAGAGACGGCTAATGTCACTTGGGTAACTGTTCTGGACGAAAACTACAATTCTCGTAGCACGATATAATGGCAGTAATTTGACAAACATTTTCGACATTGGCACTGTGTTAGTTAACTGTCATTAGATGGCAAAGTTGATTCCTGCTTGACCAGTGTCTGTCATAGGATGATGCGGAAGAGCTTGCTAGTAGCTAGCAGTCTCTGAAGAGGACGTGGCAAATTAGTACTAAAGAAGTCTCACCACAGTCGGATGCGTACTCCTCCCACTCCAGTGGAGAGCTACATCCATGCTTGTGAAGTTCACTGTTGAAGAAAGTGAGGGTAGAAAAGTATTCAGTGGAAAAAATGGCTCGACATAAATACAGCAGTGAGAGCGCTACCACAACACCCCGGCCAGCAGGTGCCATGTTGTGTTTAATGAGTGCAGGTGAGTTTCGCAGAAACATGGGAAATGTAGTTTCTTTGTTACAACCCCTTCCGATTACATGATAGAGTGTAAGACACCGGCGGAAGTGCAATACACTACATCTCCCATAGAAGATCTGCGGAAGCCTCTTTTTTGACACAAATCCAGGAAGTCGAATATCTGTTGTAGCACCGAACACATAAACATTGACAGCACAGAATGGCTAAAGCTCCTTTTAGGTGCATAGAATGCAATGAAGTTGCGAATGAGCTGCATCGTGATTACAGCAATGGGATTTTAAAAATTACCATATGTGTAAGCCAAACTTGAATATTTTCCTAACAGCAGTGTCAAGCTTGCTAACCGTGCAGTGTTTACAGTGGTGTGTTAGCTCTCTCTAACTAAACGTTACATGAAGAGGAAGAGCACGTATTCGACAAAAAACGAAGAAATAAAACAATATTCCAAAGTGCCACTGTATGATGTGACATGTAACAAATAATTTAATGTGTTCTAGGACTCGTGTAAAAAGCCGGTGGACAAATACATTGAGTATGATCCTGTCATTATTCTAATTGATGCCATATTGTGCAAAATTCAAGCATTCAGGCACATTCTGTTCAACACAGAAATTAATGTAAGTATCGGTATCGACCTTTACCTGAAAAAAAATGCTCTTGTGATAGAGAAATTCCTTGTATTAAAATTTTCTTCAAGCAGGGCTAAGTTAAGACAACTCCAAAAGTGCATTTTCTAAACATCCAAAATCATTTTAAAATGAGAAAGGGATGTATTCTTCCCTAGTTGTTTTGCTCCTCTTTCATTATGTGATGGCACACACATAGCTTCATCAAACATATAGAATATAGATGCAGATTATACAGTACTGTGTGGTTATAGTGCAGCTTAGAAGCAGGCATAATCAGTAATAATGCAGATTGTAAATTCCAGATAAAGACCTCCAAAATACAATTGTCACTGCATTTGTGTGACTGTTGTGCTAGAGTTTACAGTTGGTTTCTATGCCCGTGACAGATTCATTGGAAGCTGTGTGTGTTCTGCCTTCTGTGTGAGGCCTATCTGAGATGGTCTCAGCTGCAGGGCTCCGAACAGACCAGCGACCCAGCTGACATCATCAGATACACCAGAGAATGGGACTTTTACGGCATGTTTGGACTAGCAGCTTTCGGTAATCATCCCTCTCCTCCAGCACACACCTCACAGTGACATTCCACCCCCACAAAACTGTAAATCCAAAATTTGCATATAACACGTAGGGTGTTAGTCTACATAGTAGTTATTTTATTCACCAATTGATGTGATGTACACAGTTTGTATTTGCAATGGAAAGACCATTGACTTTAAAATATATACAGTATATTTAGATGGCAAACAAAAACAAAGAAAACCCTCGCAATTGTGATATTTTGAAAATAAACTACGCAGCATCTGAGTATGTCTATCTTTGTCACCTGCAGAGTTGGCTGTGTTCATCTGTGGCGTGCTGGCTTGTCTGTGGCTGGTCCAGGGCCTGCGGGGCCAGGCGCTGGACAGCACGCTGCTGGTCAGAGCCTTGTTGCTGTCCAGTTATGGGAAGGTTCTGCTTATCCCTGCAGTCATCTGGGAGCACGACTATTCGCCACTCTGCTTCAGCCTCATCAAACTCTTTGTGCTGACGTCTAACACACAGGCCGTCAGAGGTAACACATACATGTCCCCACAGACCATTGGAATACTGTATTAAAGGGATCCCTGACTAGTAAGACACGTTGACCTTTTAAGATTTACCTTGGCGTCATCTACATAAATGTGATTTAAAAACACTCAAAATGTTTTTAGTTTTCATAAAAGATTAGAAAATCCTCTCACTTGTAAGCTGCCTTTTTTGTAAACAGTGACATCACCTGGTTGTGTCTAATCAAGGTCCAATTAAGGTGCAGCAATTAAGCTGTAACTGCACATAGACACCAACAATGGCAACCATTTGATGTCACTTTTTACCTATAGAACATTGAAAAGTAAATGTGACGGCAGCTTAGGCCTACAGGCTCTGCAAATGAAGGTATTTTCCAAAGCTTTTCATAAAAAAGACAGCAGTTTGAGTGTATTTCATTTCTGTTACAAATATCTGATACCAATGTCAGTCTTATAAGGCCAACATGCCTTACTAGCCAGGGATCCCTTTAAATGTCAGTGGAAATACATCTGACAATAGATCGAACTTCAAAACATCTTAAAGTAGCATTAAGAACAAAAACATTTCTCAAATAAATCCTTGATGGATAAGTTTTTAATATATATATATATATATTAATATTATTAAAATATACTGTATTGATTGAGGGACTATCACCTTCAAATGTACCTATCATCCAGAGTGACTTACTGTAGAGGGCAATACAGATGCAGACTACATTTTGTATCTATGCCCTACAGTAGGTTATGAATGCCAGTTATCTGCGTGGCCCGAGTATCGAGGAGTAACATAGTATTTGTAACTCCTTGCTTTGGCTTGGTGGAGCCAAAGGAGTATTACCCACATCTGTTATTATGCAAATATTAATATTCCCATATACCTGTTCCCACTTACAGTGCTTATTTCATTTTGGAACATGTAGGGTGACATTCTAGAGACAGGCTTGGACAAGAATGCTCTAATTAACCTTTTCAAAAACTGCATAGCTGCATCACTATTGGAAGTTGCCTTTCTTTAGGAACTTTCTGGCCCAAAGCTGTGCATGAGCTAGCGCACTAAATGTGTTATACATCTCAGTAATAGAATGTCATCATATAATTACAGACAGCAGATTATCACAACATAGCTTTAGCACGACCCCTTGTGACAGAAATCTTTGAATAATTCATCTTAGGATACTTTCATGAGGTCTTATTGAAAGGGCCTTAGATGGCTTAACTGGGAGGTGCGATTAGTGCCTTAAGCTGTGATCTGCACCAGCAGGTGGCAGCTTCTGGTTAAGGACTGAAGGCCCAAGTGCGTCAGTCTCATGGAGCCGATTCAAGCTCCTCATTCACTGGGCTCCACACACAGAGTCTGCCTCAGCCAGTTTGGCACTTTTGGCTGTGCTTGCATAGTCTACTTTAGGCACAGGAAACCAAATAAATCAGCACTCACACTAAACAGTCCTTCTCATTTCACCAACTTGGTAAACATAGATGACTGCCTGTTGCATGCCTGACTGGTATTTCGTCTTGCTTCATTATATGAATTAAACTGATTTAGTTCATTAATCAAATTGTAGTAAAAATAGAAGTTTACAGTCTAGTCAGATACTGACCGCTAACTTGACACAGGGAGTGATGTATTCTTTATTGTGGTTTAAAACAACGATTGCCATAATTAGTTGCTGTTTTGCTAGCATGTTTGTTAGCACAAATTCATCATCAGCCTGTTTATCAGGATTGAAATCCCAAACGTTCTTGGTCTTTATTATATGATTATGATATGAAACTTAAATCCAGCAGTCAAAAACATATATTTGTAAATATATAATTAATGCTTTTTTCAGTATGTTAAAGATGTGGAATGGAAATCTCAAATACTGTCAGATTTTGAAAATGGTCCCATCAATGTGTTTCCAACTCAGTGGCTGTGAGTGGGTGATGAAGAGGATTTCAAGTAATTGTGCAAAAATGGCCAAAAAATAGAATTCCACCTTTAAAGTGCAGCCTGAAAGAAGAAATCTGACGTGAATCAATCCATGGCCCTGTTGTTTGAGGTCACCAAGAAAATTTGATACAACACAGACCGAATAGTGAACCAGCGACTAACACTGTGAATGGGGCACAGTAACCTACTTTCAGCTTCATTTCGCTATGCCCCATTCCATTAACATTACTTATCTGTTTGTCATACGTTGCATCAAGCATATGTTGCATTAAATGTTCTGGTTCTTTTTACTACAGGCAGCATTCAGTGACCCTTAACAACAGAGCTATTGACTGATTCACAACAGATTTCTGCTTTAAAACAGATTTGTGATGAAAGGAAGTGAAATGGAACATCATGGCTAACAGAATCCTGTCTCTCTTAGTTCTACTGAACTGTGGCCGAAGACTGTCTCTGCTGGCTGTGGTATCAGGACTGTTATTGGAGACCTGTGTCTCACTGACCTTCCGCAAACTCGAGTGGCACACACACAACTTCCTGCCAATCCAATGACCCGCCATTGACCCCCTCTGATGAGCTGTTGATTAAGCACCGAAGCTATTTACTAACTTGGTTTGTGCCATTCTTCACCTCTCGGGACTGGAACTGCAGTTCAGGCCTCTCACAGAAGCAAACAGACAAAAGGGATGAGGACAAGCAAGGGAATGACTACAGATGACCTCATGACAGCAGGTCACTGTTTGGAGTGCTATTAGCATGAGACTGCTAGAGATTCCTGAGCTAATTTGATAAACTTGCAGCAGGCAGGTACTGTATGCATTTGCCAAGACAGGCACAGTTACAACAGACATTCTGCTGCATTCTACCAGAATAATGTTTACAGCCAAGGAATATGTGAAAAATACTGGCCAAAAAATGTTTTGTTTCATAGTTTTAAACATTTCTATTTGTCTGCAATTGAAATTATGTTGAGCTTTTCCTGTAGTTGTTGTCAAGTTGATGTCAAGCCAGTATTGGATCTTACCACCTGAATATGCATGCTCGACTCGACTTATGTGAGGGAAACCTCACACAAATACTATGACTGGTTTGTTTGTTTTAACAGTTATTGGTGTGATTGCAAAATCATGGCAAGCAACTGTGGGTCAGTCTCCCAAGTGGAATGTGATTAGTTAAGACAAGACATTCTGAGACAGTGAGTAGACACACATGCCAAGCAGATTCTGTTGGAGTCTCTTAGCCCCTTCTGGAGCCGTCTGTGAAGAGAATGCTCAGAATGTTGAAACAATGCAGCTGTTTCTTTGAGATTATTGAATATTTTTTATTAAAGCTTATTGAATATTTTTTTTTACAAGTCATTGACTCGTACATGCTGTCTATTGTTAGTTTTTTAATACATTTGAATGATTGAATTGTCATTAGGAACGCAAAATTATGCCTAGGGTGATTTTTGTTTGCTGCGTCACATGTTGTGACAAGCCTTTGAATAGCTGAGAGAAAAAAAAGGCTTGCTTTCAAAGGTTTGTACTTCAGGTGGATTTTAGCATCTTGCCAAAGACACCAGGTGGTAGGAAATAACAAAATGTGCCTTTTTGTTTTCTTGTGATTTATGTGCGTCACAGAGTGGATAAACTCAGAATTACACGCATGAGCAACCATCCAGAAAGCCTGTGAAATCAAGGAGCTAAGGAAACGTAATATTGCTTTTGTTGCTATTGTTTCTTTAATTCAAGTAGTTAATTAAATGTCTGTGAGTGGTCAACCTTACCTTAGGGACTTCAGTTTGGACTGTATTTCATCTTAAACCAGTGAATAGTGCACTTATGTCTCTTATGCTGTATCGAAGCCTAAGATAGGTGTAACATGGCAGGTATTTTTCTGCTGAGGGCAGATTACTCAGATTGATTCTCAACCACTTTTTAGATAGTTTCTTATTTATTTGGCACACACCTCTTGACCTTATGTCAATACTGCAGTGTACACTGTATTTTTACAGGCCTTTCACTCTTTTCAGCACAAAAAGTACCACATTAATTTACAACACAAACAGCTCTTTAGATGCAGGCTTTTTTTTTACTTAAGCTTGTGCCTTTCTGACAAGTGTGTGTGTGTGTATGTGTGTGTGTGTGTGCATGCATGTGTGTGTGTGCACGCATGCGCATGCACGAAGCACTCAGTGGGTAATTGTAGAGCTGTGTTTTGAAAGACATTCCTCGGCCTGGAAAGTTGGCCACTCTGCCTCGAAGACAGGACATGAGTCTGGCTTGGGGGTATGGACCCATTCAGCCTGGTTTCCTCCCCCCTGTAATAAGCCTCTGCAACCCAACGTGTCTTAGGCCTCCCCTTAGTCAGAGCTGGTGTAGAGGAGGGCGAGGAGGCCGTTGCTCCCCCAAGTTAAAAGTGTGTGCCTGTTGGGCCGCTGGCTCCAGTGCTCTCAAGGCCAATAAGCAGCAGTTCTACACAAGTCTGTGTAATCAGATTAGCATAACAAGAATCACATCAAAGCCATTTTTGCCACACAGAGTTGTTCAGTGCAACCAGGAATAGCTTTAGAGAAAACATTGTGCTTTGCTGAATGCAAAAGAATGAGTAATGGAGAATAGCCTAAATGCAGTGTGTCAAACTTCACTGGAAATCAGATGGCTTTTTTATGTGCGGATCAACAAAAATTGTTTTGAGGTGAAATCATGGCAGTATTAACAAGTGTTGACTGAGAATTACAGGAACATTCCCTGTCTGGGCCAAACACTTTAGGATCATCATGGAAAAGATTATATGAGCCACAAAAAGTCACTGCCCACCATTCCGATTCCTTCTTTGGTCCTGAGGATATTGGGATATCGGGAATCCATGTACACGTTCCATACAATAGGTGGAACTGGGTGGAATAGGATGAAGGAGGGGATGTTCTTTGTTTTCAGCTATTGTTGAGCACAGCTTATGCAAGACAAAAGTTAAATCTTAGTAAATGAAACACTAACACCCACATAAGGATTCAGGTGTGGCTTGTATTATATCCACAGCTCTGACTCTTGGGGTACGGTTATGTCTATTATGTCTATTATGTCTATTACATCTATATGTCTATTACGGGATGTATGGTAGTTACAGGTTTATTATGACAGAGCATTTTCAATATGTTCATTGGGATATGAGGAGATGTTTGCCTCAGTGTTTTGGTCTGAGCTTCTATGACCACATCAAATGTTTTTCTGCTGTCACCGGAGATGTAGCTTTGAGCTGAGATCTTTAGTGTGGGTGTGTCCTGGCACCCAAACACACAGGCCATTACTGGTGCCATGAATGGCCTGGACACATTGAGACGCTTACCTTGGATTTCCATTTCAATGAAGATTAGGTTAATCCAGCTTGATCTGTAATACAGGTGCCTCTAAAGGCCTGTGCAGTGCTGGGCAGACCCAGAGGCTGGAGGCTGGTTGCTGGCACAAGCCCAGGGCAACCCAGGCACCCAGACCCTGGTCTAGGATCAGCAGTACAAAGCAGACTCTTTATTTGCTGAAACACTCCTGATTATGTGCTCAGTTTCATAACCCATTTTGGGGTTAGAGTTGTTCAAAGAAACATATGGCCAACAGTGGGCTTCAAGTCAAGATAACAGTGTAGCCAATCAAGGGTTGGCAAACAGAGATCACATGGTTTGTCCGTAAATCCCTGTGCCTGATAAGAACGTACCTCAAACACAGCGCCTCATGCAACAGCTTCAAAATGCTGTTCTAAAACCACACAAGCCTGTGATTTCCCTCTATATGTTTGTTAGAATGCTGGAAAATGTGTGGTTGAAGCTTAGTATAGAAAATATGACTGATTGTATTCCCTTTCCAAATCACCATATTTCAGTGTTTTACACAAAGTGCATACAGGCAAAATCCTCTTGATAAAATTATTTATTTAATCAGTAATATATTTATTACGAGAGCATTAAAAAAACAATCTTTCAAACAAAACATACAGTAGTATGGTCATTCTTTGAAGGAGAAATAAATATGAGGGATGGAATGAAACCCAAATGATTCCAAGGCCTGGGAGAAACGAGCTAGGCAAATCATGACTTTGTAACATCACTAATGTCAAAAATACAAACGCCTCACTCCATACACTTCTTATCAGGGGGTTTCCCATCAGAAGCAGCGCTGGAGACGTAGAATCGAAGAGAAGCAACAGAAGTAGGCTACTACCACGAATTTCATATTTCTATCTGACCTTTGATGGATTCTGACTATAAAATGTGATTGTTAGTCCAAAGCTTGTCAGATTTGAGCTCCAAACCTCCAAAAGCCAGAACTGAGCTGGTTCAAGTGCAAGTCTGTTGCTGGTGAATTCTTACATTTGGGCTCATCTGAGATTTTTCTTTCCAGTTTTCGGCATTCTGTGGTTCCAGTTACTGAACAGATGACTTGGAACAACAAAAGTGCTGTGAGTTTGAAGGGGCAACAGCAATGGCCATGATTTAAGTCCATGGCATAGAAAGGCACAGAGTGAAAGAATTTCTGTTGCCGAGGACACAAAAAGCCTGGTTAGTCAACAGAAACACAATTAGCTGTTCAGCCATTGTGTCTCGGCTCCCCAGAATTCTAGGAATCCATTCATTCAAAATGAGAATGTTTGTCAAAACATCAACGATGGAGGGCTTATAACTTCAGTTAATTCCACATTTACCACTACAACCATAAACCAGCTGAGGGGAAATAGCAAAACTGCCTCTACTCCATATGAAAGGAAAGGAGCTGGAAATTAACTAAAGTGTAGATGCAGTGAATGTTTAGGAGAGAACTCATAACTCATTATCTGGATGGCAGAAAAGACTGACTTTGATGACTGATGCAGTAGTGTCTAGGCAGGCGGGTTTGCCTGGTTATCATCCCAAATGCTCGATACCACTATGACAAGTTACACTCAAATTTTTGCCTTTGATATTCATACAAAATCCACCCTGTCAAATTGGACAGACTAGCACAGCATAAGAATCATTTCCGAGAGATAATGATCACATCACTTGCAAAGAAATGTTTACAGACAATGCCATGGAGGTTATAATTTTCATACAGCATCATGTTTGTAGCAATAATCCTTAGCTAAACGAATGCAACAATTTCTTTGGTTATTGTACCTTAAATTGACCTTGCTTCAAACAATACTCTTTAAAAGGCTGTATACAATCTGTTTTACATTAAGAGTTTGTATGAACAAATTTATAAGCCAGGATATATGATTTTCATTCAGAGCTCAGCTTTTATGATTATGCTGTTTGAGGACTATAGTTGTAAGTCTTGTTTTAGGGCAGCAGAACTCATGTCAGTGGAAGACAGAAGAAGCACCATACATTTTGTGGGGAAGTAACAAAATACTTTGACCTGCAAAAGCTCACCAAGGGATCCAGCTAAGCCCTCAAGCCTAGACAGATCCAGTATGATATGACTGCACAGGCCTACACTTACAGGAGAAACGCACTGTGGGGGGAATTCTCCGATGCGCGTAAGTTCAAAAATCACTTAGCTACGCACTTCTCCGTCATTGGCGCGAATGGCAGA
>JASCQY010000213.1:36465-48000 GCA_030264315.1 Sardinella tawilis
CCGTCATTGGCGCGAATGGCAGAAAAGCGCGCAGCTAAGTGATTTCTGAACTTGCGCACATCGGAGAATTCCCCCCACGTATGATTTCATGTCTCTCTTCTACTTGATGCAGCTATGTGTTCAACAGAGGAAAGCAACAACGGGCCAGCACACTGAGACAGAGAGGGGGATGCCGCCCAAATCAGTTCAAGGGAAGAAAAGTCGAGAAGCACACTTGTGCGTACCCTGGTTTCACATGTTCTCATGCTATCCAGCCAGCATTTAGTCAATTCACATTTCCCCAAACTATATCAATTACATCCAGCCACGAATAGCACTCCCGTTTTTTCTCCGGGTCACAGTTGTCACTTGCCACTTGGCAAGGCTGAGTTATTAGTCCATGTAGAAATAGTCGACTTCACCACCCTTGTCTACCGACAGATGTTATACAGTAAGATTTACATACAGTCATCCGGGGACTCCGTTTGCATTATACTGTAAACATAATTATTGGAGATGTGATAGACACTCCTCAAATCCAAAACATAACATTTTAAAATGTCTTTAGAAAGAAAGAAAAAAAAACAAATAAGAAAAATACTATATAGTTATATAATGTACAATAAATAATCAGCTTTGTTTACCTTTATAGAAAAGTCTGCAGAAAAGGAGGCTGGCAAAATCAAAAATGCAGGCACCTCTTTTCTACACAAAACATAAAATCAGACGACAAAACAAAAACAAACAAACAAACAAACAAACAAAGCTCTAAAGTTGAGTAGGCTGATTTGATCTCCAACGCCAACCTGGTCTCCTCCTAAAGGGCCTCTCTTAGATGGTGATGTGGAAAGAGTCATGCAGCCACTTGTCCTTGGCGGCTCCATTTTGGGGAGAGGTATCACTCCCATCTGGTTGCTCCGTTGGGGTTATGCTTGAATCCTGGTAGTATTCTTCGTCTTCGTCAAAGAAGCCATTCTCGTAGGTCCCATCAGCGCTGGAGCCGGCCGTGAGGTCTTGACAACTGCCCTTGTACTCCTGAATGGATTCATGGAGGGACCAGAGCTGACACAGCAGAGACATATCCTGCTGCCGCAACCCCACCTGGAAAAATAGCCAGTGTGAGAAAACTTCTGCCCTAGCTCCCCCAAGGGAGCTTGAAGCTGCACTTCAAGGGCAAGATGGCAAAAACAGCAGAGAAAGCTGAACCTGAGATCAAAGACTTGGGCAACCTCAAACACTAAACATCAGGAGATCAAGCAAGCCTTGAAAAATGCACTTCATAAAATGCATGGCATGCAGAAAAGGATTCAGTTTATGAATTATGCTTCTCTATGATCTACGTCTGAGCCACAGCAGTCTATAATTTAAACTGTTTATGAGCAAATGATAGCGAGATTACCCACCTTTCACTCAGAGGTTTAGTCAGCCAACCAAATCATGATCTGATTCCTACCAGTGCTAGATCCCAGTCAAAGTTAAAGATCTCTCGTGATTATTGATGGAATTGGCTATCATAAATAACTGTTGGTGATTAACTACATGTTAATCTCGTAATGGCTGAGCAGCTGGTGCTTGTCATTTCACCGTTCAGTCCAAGCACAATACGCGAATTTAGGTTATAGCCTATTCGCCGTGTAGCCTGCTGATGAATAGGCTACCATAATGCATCGAACTTACCATTTCCTTTCGTAAAAGAGCCAGGGCTGCATCAAGGTTGGCAGGTTTATTTGCCAGTAAATTGTCTGTGTTACTACGGCCACGGCTTAGGTCGTCTTGGATCATGGTCTTCTTTGCGTACATCCTCTCCATCTCTCTCCATGAGCCGCCACTTGAATTCAGCAAGCCGCTTAAGCTCTTCGGCAGTGGGGGTAGTCCCTCGATGCAGGCCAGCGTTCCGCCTGCTGTGTTGTTCGATGATTTACCATTCATCTTACAATATCGACACACCAACTACAATCGTACTTTACGGTGGCCTGAGGAAATAACTTTAGCTCTGCGAAGAATCACTGCATTTACGCGACGCCCTGACGAAAATACCGAGTAACAGCAGGGCGCTTCCCAGCAAGCTCACAACAACTCTGCCTGCTCTCCTAGCGTCTACTCGCACTTCCTGTCTCTTTAATTCTGTTCAAGGCTGACTGGGCGTCACCCTGGGTGACGGAACAGGGAAAGGGGTTGAATATTCATGAACAGCTTACAGCCCGTGCAGAATACGGTATATGAGTGAAGTACTTATGCATTGAAATGTAAAACTCATTGGACCGAGGACTGCCATGGATGGCGTCCATTAGCTTTATCAGATGCCCTGTTTGTGCCTCATATCGGTGTGCACAGGGTAATTTTGACAGATGTATGCATTCAAGTGAAAGTCCTTAAAGTACAAATTGCTGTTCTTTCTGAATAGGTTCAGTTACAATTTGGCAGAATAATGTGAGATGGTTTTGTTGGAGCCTATTAATGTGCAATGCAGGACGAAAGTCCATACTGAACAGACAAATAGGCCTACAACAAGGGCACATACCCTCACACTTCTTGTGACAAAAATGTCTCCTAGTGTCCACAAGTGTCAGAGGACAGATGGTGAGCTGTCCGGCCCCCTCGACCTTTGCCTGTCTGACAAAAACACCCTCTAAACAAAGAGACAATGCTCTCTGGAGTGTCATGTGTGGACCATAGAAAAGGATGTGACAACATGAAGTAGTGTTGCGACAACTGTTGAATTAAAAGCAGGGTAGCCCATTCCAGCCGCAAATGACCTCAGCCTATATACATATTAGGCTATGATGCAAAATGCAGTCTTCACTTTAATGTATGACAATACAGACAGCAATATTAAACCAGTATTATTTCAGAGGCTGCCTGTGCGTTTGGTGCATCAGGCTGTGTTCCCTTCTTTACCCACCCAATCTAATGCGTTGCTTCAAAGTTGTATGAAAGTTAGAACAAAGGATGCCGACACGTGAATGAACAGCTGCTGGCAAGTTAAATCAAATCTGCAGTGTTTTTGTGAAACATTAAGTCTGTGCGTGTGATTCTGAATTGCTTTCTTAGCGGTTTTGAAAGAGGACACAAGGACCTATTCAAGGCCATTAGAGCATGCAAAAGCATTAAAGGAGAGGCTTTCAAAGAAGATGTTACTGCTTCCAGTCAATTTAACCAACATCTTCAAAAAATAAATGATGCCAAGCAATACAAATGAAAAAGATATTCAGTCGCTTTTCAAGACATATAATACAAAACGCGTCATACATTAATAAAACATTTATTTTAATTGTTTATGAAACAACAAAAACAAACAGAATAGAAACAAGTCTTAACATATCAAACTCAAAAAAAAAGTTTAGCTTGCTGCCTACTGATTTAAAAAAAAAAAAAAGGTAAATTTCTTAATTTATTATAGATATTTGTATCCTTAAAATAAAACAACTCTTATGAGGTAGAACATTATTTCTAAAAACACCTCTTGATAAGATCGAAGCCAGTATAACAAAACCAGTCACACTCAGTGTGTTAAAGGAAAACACTTCAGTCTACTCTTTTGTACTTGTGCCAAATGCGACAATGACAATATCTGTCATGCATCCCCCATTCTACTAATCTGAAAACATCCTTCCAAAACGCTTTAGTACTGTTTCATGTGGCACTACATGATGCCACAACTGATGAGCAGCATTTAAATCCCCTCCAGTCTGACCTTGCCCATGTGCTAGAGGACTCCTGAAAGCCTGTCGAAATGAACAGCATGCAAGTGTGAAATATAATACTGCCTAGTCAGCATAAATGGCAGGCACTTCCAAGGCAAAACCTGAGACTGCAGTGACCGTAAAAGAGCAGTAGTCTAGCCCACTGCAGAACAGAAAGCCAATACATCCTCAATGATACGTGGAATAATTTTGAGCGCAAATCAGTTTCTAAAATTGACCTGCAGCTTCCCTGCTTGAGGTTAGGGAGACTACATAAAGTGCAGGACAAGCAAAACAAAAAATCTCAAAAGCTGCAGTTGCACTGAACAAGACAGCTGATGGTAGTACAGCTGAACATTTACTGACAACTAACTCACATGAGAACCATGTGTCCACTACTGTAAAACTCTTCTGATTCATAAAACACCCCATAATTTTGGTGGCTGTTCATAGTCTTGGAGTGCAACCTACCAGAGCCCTCCCATTTTTTTCTTTATTCTGTTATGACTATATAATTTGCTGTGACATAGGGCAATTATTATGCTGTTCAGATTCACACTACCACTGGCATTCTTTGCCTAGGAATAGCTTTTGTTTGGAAACGAGGAAGGCAGAAAAAAATATTGAATTCTTAAGCTTAATGAGCATGTATCAAGTGTCATGTGTCAACCTGAGAGACAAGAGTCTAGATGGGCATTGATTTCTACTTCAGGCACTTTGGCCTGGCACACAGGGCAGTTAACCATGATCTGGTCAATGCTAATGGAAGTTGATTGTTGTGCTGCAGTTTGGCCTGCAGATGGAGCTGGTGAGACAACCTGGCTCCCTGCTTCAGTTCTCTTCTGAGGAGAAGACGTTTTGAAAAATTTGTATATTGGTGGAGAGCCAGCATCATCCAGTGGTCTTTTCCTGGACCCTGGACTTGGATTAGCTGGTTTCTGTGGGCTTTTGGGCAGCCTTGGGTTAAATGGACCCCAAGTGGCTTGTCTTGAGCTTCCTGCACCACTACTCTGTGGTCTGTGGTCAAAAGGCCTCGTTGCTGAAGAATTTCCACCTGAGACTGGCCGTGCTGCAGCCTTAGAGTTCACACTGCTATTGGGTAAACCATGTGTGTTAACATTATCACCGAATGGTGTCCTGATCTTAGGGAGTGTTTCTGAAGTATTAACGTCACCCTTTTTAGGCGAGGTCACGTCACCAAAGATGTCCTGAAATACAAGTTTGGTCTTCAATTGATCTGCTACTTTCTTTGCAGAATGTCCATTGGTTTTGGCAATGCATACAGGTGAGCCATTAATGTTGACAAAGGCTTTATGGTTGGCTATTGATTTCTTAACTGGATTTGCCACTGTACTCGTGCTGGTGCTGGGCTTCTTCAAATCACTCAAACGCCGCCCCAAGTCAATTTCTTTAACTGTAGGAGAGCAACTTGGGGTTGATACCTGAGGTTTTGGAGGAATGGGAGTAGGGTTTGAAGGCTTTTTCCAGGGGGGGTTCTGAGTTGAGGTTGATGACTGTGAGCTCCCTCCAAGCACAAAGCCTTTACCACTGAATGCTATGACGTTTCTAATATCCTGTGATCCAGATGCTGTGAAAAGATAGAAAATAATGCAGTTGTCAAACACATTAATGCAAGACACACTAGGGTCTCCAACCTCCCAAAACTACATTTCAGTGGCAAGACAAGTCAACATCCATGAAATGAATAAAATGAAATAAATAAATTTAAGCATTATCATTTTAAGCTTTTTCAGATCTTAAAATCAGATCAGATCTTAATGATAAAAAAGATCAGATCTTAATAATATCAAAAGATGGCTACTCAGAGTTTGCTAAATGTATTTAATATAGTCAGCATCCTTCTCAGAGTGCAGTACCTCCAATGTACAGTAAGTCACTTTAGATAAAATCTTAGTTAAGCTATATGAATGAACGTAAATGTACAATTACCCAAAGCAGGCCTACTGGGTGGGGGCTTGGACCCAGCAGAGGAATTTTTCTGCAGCTTGCCGTCCTTGTCCTTGTTATCGGTTTTGCCCTTTTTCCCATAGCCTTCTGGTTCTTTGACTTTCGTATACGTGCCCCCACAGGTGCGCTGGTGGTCGTTCCACCAAGGGTCCCTTGGAGAAGGAGCACGATTCATGGCTCTCTTCACGTAGCCAAAGTAGGGCTTGCGGTTCTGACAAGGGCCATTGCAACGCCACCAGTGCTGACGATACAAATCAACTTCATCGTGGAAGCTGTGGTAAATCTAGCATCAAAACATACTCAGTTAGTAGACTGAAAAACAGAAAGCAATTTCATTAACTAATCACAAATCATAGGTAGTGATGTTTTTATACTTTATGACAACTTTACCTTTATAGATTAATCATGACTAAGACTGAAATTACATAGTACTTACTGATATTTTTGTCCCAGTGGCTTGATTGATTCTATTCATGTGCTTGCAGAACTCTGGTCCATGTCCATCACGATCACGGTTGTTTTGGGTCACAAACAGCAAAGCATGGATCATTTCATGTAGAAGTGTCTAAGGGGAGCATATTAGACACAGATAATTAGACATTATAGTCACTTTTGTATGGTTACGCAGAAACGTATTCCATAGCTTTCTGGAAATGCTTCGGAGTAGTGATGTGGCATGTCTGAGTTCCCCTCTACCCACCTCAACAAGATCTCGACGTGGCCGAAGTTTCAGAATGGGTTCACTGAGACGAATGGAGCACAAGCCACCTCTTCCTTCATAGGAACACACACCTGCACATCTATCCCGCCAACAAAGTGAAGATAACAGAATGAAGGAAATCAGCATCACATACCACAACGTTGGCATTCTATAACATATACGTTACAAGTTATAGAATACTTACAGTGTCATTCGAGGGCTCCATTTGACTTCCACTCCATTGAGCTTTCCCCAAAAAAACATGTCATTAAATTCAAGGAACATGGATCGCACATCAGGGCTTGGGTCAATCATTTCCCATGACTCGTCCACAATTGACATTGGTCTCTCAGGTTCAACATTTTTTGGACGCGAGTAAGGAATGACATCTTTGGAAAATTCACTTAGCTGCAGATAATCATCAGATGGCGCAGACGCTTCGTAATCAAATTGCTCTTGTAACTGAAGGGCAAGTAAAAAATCCTCGTCTTCCATTTTTGCAATGACAATATGCCTGCAAACAATGTGCCCGTCTGGATGTGGGATGACTTTTCAAATTGTTACAAAAGCTAACGATAGCTAATTTGGTTAACCTAGCCAGCTAACATCATCTGGACAAATAAACGTCAGCTCACTCGAGACGGCGTTGCCATTTGCTACAGCTACAAGTTTAAATCAACAACCTAAACAAAAATCTGCCTTGACAACCACGGAAATCCAATAGTAAATCATATTTCAGTCCTTCTATCATTTCCCTCTAACGAATCCACTCACTAGCCATTTCAAAGCAGTCTTTCTTGTCGTTGTAGGAACCCTGGGATATGTTGTTCTGGTCACGTCAAAATATTGACCAATCAGGATCGTTACCGGTACATGTCTTGTATGTTTATTTTAATTTGTTATGAATTGATCACAAATAAATAAGTACTTTTAAATGATATTTCACGTCATTTTACATCATACGGATAAAAGAAAATGTTATTTTCCAGCAGTTTATTTGGGTTACTTGAATATCCGGTCTCGTGATGAACATAGGGCAGTGCACTTCCTGTTGTTGGACTTCCTGGACAGCTGTGATATCCTTCCAACTGAATAGTCATTTTGCTCAAATTTACTGTACAACTGAGGTCATTTAAACCTCCAAAATGTCAGATACGCAAAACAGACTGCGTAAGCAGTTGGAATCGCCTAATTTTGATCCGCAAAATTATGTGAAGCAGCTTTCTCAACAGTCGGATGGCGATAGAGACCTGCAAGAGCATCGGCAAAAAATCCAGAATCTGGCTGACGAGACAGCTCAAAATTTGAAGAAAAATGTTTATAAAAACTATAGACAGTTTATCGAAACGGCTAAGGAAATTTCATATTTGGAGAGTGAGATGTATCAACTGAGCCACATTCTTACGGAGCAGAAGAGCATTATGGAGAGCATAACTCAGACACTTCTGTCAACAGATAAAGACGAAACTGCTAAGGAAATGCTGGCAGCATTCCCCAAAGAAACAGAAGAGGTAAAACAGAGGACTCTTACAACACTACTTGAGAAAGTAGAGGGATGCAAGAACATAATGGAGACTCCGGGGAGGTATTTGGTGTATAATGGCGACTTGTTTGAATATGATGTCGATAATATGTCGCAAATCCAGAGAGTGCACGCCTTCCTCATGAATGACTGTCTACTTATTGCTACATGGTTAGCCAACAGGCGCGGTGCAGTGAAATATAAATACAACGCGCTGTATGACCTGGAGAGCTTTGCTGTAGTGAACGTTAAAGATAATCCACCAATGAAAGACATGTTCAAAATCTTGATGTTCCCAGACAGTCGCATTTTTCAAGCAGAGAACAGTAAAATAAAAAAAGAATGGTTGGAAATTCTTGAGGAAACAAAGAAGAAAAAAGTGACGAAAGATCGACACAAGAAAGAAGAGGAGGTCCCTAACTCACCCGTGAGGCCAGAAGTGTCAACCAATCCTTTTGATGTAGATGAACCACTGGAGTCAGAGGAAGCAGTGGATCTGAGCCCCGAGTGGATACAGGAGCTTCCAGAGGATCTTGATGTGTGTATAGCTCAACGGGACTTTGAGGGAGCAGTGGATCTTCTGGACAAACTCAATGAGTACTTGAAGGACCAGGCTGTTACTCCACGAGTGAAGGAGTTGAGGGGGAAAGTGGATGAGCGAGTGCGGCAGCTCACTGACGTGCTTGTGTTTGAGCTTTCGCCCGACCGCTCATTGAGAGGAGGACCAAAAGCAACACGGAGGGCTGTGTCACAGCTGATTCGACTGGGCCAGTCAACAAAAGCCTGTGAGCTGTTCCTGAAGAACCGTGCTGCAGCTGTGCAGACCGCCATCAGACAGCTGCGCATCGAAGGAGCCACACTGCTTTACATACACAAGCTCTGCAATATCTTCTTCACCAGTCTATTGGAGACCGCCAAGGAGTTTGAGATGGACTTTAAGGGCAATACAGGATGCTACTCAGCATTTGTGGTCTGGTCACGCTCCGCCATGAAGATGTTTGTTGATGCTTTCAGCAAGCAGGTGTTTGACAGCAAAGAGAGCCTCTCCACTGCATCTGAATGTGTAAAAGTAGCCAAAGAACACTGCACACAGCTTAGTGACATCGGCCTGGACCTCACCTTCATCCTCCAGTCCTTGCTTGTGAAGGACATCAAAGCAGCTCTCATTAGCTACAAGGATATCATTATTGAGGCTACTAGGCACCGCAACTCCGAGGAGATGTGGCGGAGGATGAACCTCATGACCCCTGAGGCCCTTGCTAAGCTGAAGGAGGAGATGCGTGCTTGTGGCATCGGCAACTTTGACCAGTTTACAGGAGATGACTGCTGGGTGAACCTCAGCTACACGGTTGTGGCCTTCACCAAGCAAATGATGGGCTTCGTCGAGGAGGGCCTGAAGCTTTACTTCCCTGAGCTGCATATGGTCTTTCTGGAGAGCCTGAGGGAGGTCATCCTGGTGGCCACTCAGCATGTGGACTTCAGCCTGCGCTGCGAGCAGGAGTCTGAGAAAAAGTCTTTCATCATGCAGAATGCTCTGTTTCTCCATGAGATGGTTCTGCCCGTGGTGGAGAAGAGGTTTGAAGAAGGGGTGGGGAAGCCAGCCAAACAGCTCCAGGATCTGAAGAAGAACCTGCGGCCCATGCGCGTCAACCCGGACAGCACTATGTCTGTAGTGTAGTGAAGAGGATGGTGCTGTACATGGACTGCTTTTAATGTTCTTCTTGTCATTGTTATATATCTTCTTATATGATCCCTTCAAAGCACCTTCACCTTACTCACAAAATTCTTCTTTACGCTGCAGTGAAAGACTTACTGAACAAAAACTGTGGATCTGGAATGGTGTCTATAGCCTATTTATGCCATATTCATTTTAGATCATTTCAATTTTGTAGTGTTCTTTATGAACACTGACTTTGTGTCTTAATGTCATAACGTGATTCAAGTGATTAAAACACTATTTGCAAAATATTGTAGAAATACTCTATGTAGTGCACAATATACAGGTTTTATTTGCCAGTATGTCAGATTAAGAGTTAAGAAATTGCTTGTTTGTAAAACACTGAACCTAATATCTAAATCTGCTTGTTCATCATGTAAGACCGTGAGCATTTCAGGAATATTAAAAAAAAATGTAATGCTTTCTAATGGGTGTGTTTTTAATCATCTTAAGTCACGAAGCTCGTTCAGATGATGGAGAATGTCTGAACAGGATGAAGTTTGCTCTTCAGAGTAAACCCCTCTTTCCAAGGAACAAGGGAGACTAAAAGATCAAAGGGAGAGAGAGATGAAAATCATAACATTTAGTGATAATCTTCTTAGAGAATTGTTGATGTTGCCAAAACTGCAGATTTTTAAATCCTAATTCACATAAAACAAAGCATGTATTATAGATGCTTGCATGAAGCCTGCTATAGGCAAACTCAAAAGTGATCATGTCACGCAATTGGAAGGCATTGTATTTGTCGACATGTTAATTTTGAATTTCATGGGATAATCTCTCACCAAAAATGAGCCTTGATAATACCAGACCCTACTGTTCAGTTGTTTACAATATCCCACATTGAGACACTGAAGAATTAGGCTATTCCTTTGCTCTTTCTTCATCTTGGTGCCTTCAGGTTCCACAGAGATCAATATCTTTCATCAAAAATTCACAAAGACCTCTGCTTGGGCCTCTGTTTTTGTGCATTTTTATATTTTGCAGGGGTAATCAGTATTCTGATGCTGCTTTTGGGGTTTGATGTCCTCATGTGACCCAGACCTGCCTTTATGCTGCCTCATTCAGTAGAGGCTTTCAGTCTAAATGCTCAGTGTAGAGTTTTTTTGTGACCATGGGCTATTGTAGGCAATATTTTGTGACTGATCTGTTAGGCTTAGCCTACATGTCTGACATACACTTAAGATGTATAATGTACAGTATATTGAGCTTGTGTAAGGATTGGAAAGGCCTGGCATTAACAAATGTGTGCATTATGGATTATGTAGCCTATTATGATTGGTGAATCCGTCAACCATCTGTATTTAATGTGAAAGTTTAATTTGAAAGTACAGTTTAAAAATTCATAATAAGCGTGCTTTGCAGTAGGATAGCCTAGTAGGCTACTGTGTAAGTCTAGTGGAAGGAATGTTTTTCACGCAGCATATGAGCTGCAAACAGTGCCTTAAAACAGTTGATACGTGAAGCAGGCCCTTTCCTGTTTAGGATTATGAAGTAGGCCATATTTTAACAAAAAAACAACAACAACAACAACAACAAAATAGGATTAGGCCAGTGGTTCTCAAAGTGTGGGGCGCGTGGACATATGACAGGTGAGGTGTGGCGCAAGAGGCTACTCTGAGACCAACCACACGTGCCCTACGAATTCATGTTTTCTTGGCTGTCATAAACTGTGAGATTTGCGAGCTTTGAACACCCATTCATCTCATCAAAATAGCCTATTACAATATGGATCTGCGCCTCTCTCACCCATTCATCTCAGAAATATCTCATGATCTCTTCACTCAAATATGACATGTTGCACATCAAAATAAGCAGAATCTTGCGATTCCAAATATGTTATTTGGTAATTACTTAGATAAACGGTTCGGGAGATTCGCGAGCTTTACATTTTCATAAAAATACTAAGCTACAATATGCATCTGCACCTCTCTCATACAGGACTCATTCATCTCTGTGAAATATC
>JASCQY010000214.1:577-16269 GCA_030264315.1 Sardinella tawilis
ACTAACCCCCCCCCCCCCCCCCCCGATTAATAGAAGAACACCCGCATCCATATCTAGTGCAAACAACTGTGGTGTACATACGCCAACAACAACACTGATACAGTGGTATCCACTTATGTGTGAACATCATTTTCATTGACCAACTACTGTATGTACTGCCCACAGATGCTAGGCAATGCTGCCTTCCCTTGGCAGCCCCACAAAAACCACCACCCACAATTTGGCACTTTTTTGGGAGTGGATTGGCCTGGGAATACCCACGCTGCCTTGCGCGCTCGTACCGAACTGCTCGGCAGCCTGGAGACCAAGGCCGAAATTTTCCCATGGATCTGGGGACCAATCACAGAACTGGGAGTGACGGGCAAGACGATGACGCTAACTATCGGACAGATGGGACCACACGTCCCCTACGAGAAAATGAATAGGTGGTTCCCAGACTAAATCTCACTTGTGTTAGCCAGGAGTGGATGGCGATGTGATAGAAAAGAAACGATGTAGCAGTGATGCACATCTCTCCCATGAGAGGGTCAAAATGTACATGATGGGAGGGAGGGGTGGTAGGGACTATCAGATATCAACGGATGTCATTGCAATGAAATTTCAATGTGACTACCAAGATGAACACGATGACGAACAGCGAGAGGGAACAGATGGATTGAGGGAGACTCACCAAATCTACATACAGAAATGAACCCAAAAGCAAAAAAAACAAAACAAAAACAAAACAAAAAACAGCAGGCGCATAGAAAGGGTTCTTCTATATATATCTACAGATGTATATTTGTATTTATATATATATTTATATATTTATATAACAAACTGTGCAAAAAAATATGGTTATGGTCATTTCGCGTCTAATATATATTCGTTTTTTTTATATGCTGTATATGTGCAACTAGAACAATTAAAGAGCAAAAACATAAACACCATGGTTGTGATGGTGCATATGACTTCAGTACCCTTCCAACAGCTATAGTTTTACAAACTGAACACGAGAAAAGAACAAGACAGCAACTTGCCTTTGGCTTACCTAACGTACTCATAAAAGTCGTAAAATACAAGACCAAAAAAACAAAAAACAAAATAAAATATAATTCAGAAAAATACAGCTTAAAACAAGTTGAACTGAACTCAAAAACTTGTATCTGTTTGAAGGAAGAAGTTTCAGTGTTCCTCCTCTGTTGTCACACTGTACCCCTGAGTAAGGGTGCCTTCTTCAGGAAATGCTTTAGGAGGAAGGTGTTTGATTTACCTCTCAAGACCGCGCGCACACACACACACACACACAGACGATTCCTCTTGCGTGTTTCAAAAACCATGTCTGGCACAACGGAACGGTCCTATAAAGAGACCATGCTTGCGAACAGACTCCCACACGGAGCGAAGATGCAGAAAATGAAGGCAGATTACTAAAGAGAGGAAAAATAAAGTTAAAAAAAAAAGAAAAGAAAAAGAGGGAGCGCAAGAGAAAGAGAGTAGAAGGAGAAACAACACTGAAGACAAATTGGGCACATGGGTGTTGGAACATATTCCAGGAGAAGTAAGAAAATAAAGCGGATTTGCATTGGTGGACCCTGTGGCACAGGAGGGGTGGGGAGGGGGGTGCTGCAGAGGACAGGGTCAGATTCAGACGGAGAGGGAGACGAAACTGTTGTACTGTTGGATGTTTCTCTTCAGGATGTCTGAGCAGGGGCCGAGCACTCGCTCGAAGCGCGGACGATCCAGCTTCACACATTTCAGTGGTCCACGGGAGACCACAGTGGCAGCGCGTGGGCGGTTCATCAACAGAGCGATTTCACCTGAGACACACACATCAGGGGAGCAAATATTATTCCCACTCTGGGTCAAATGTTAAATTCTCCGTCTTTCCCCTAACATTCGAAGACTAACAGTTACCTTTGCATAATTTTTAATGTTTCAAAGAAAAGATGAGCTACTAAATAAATTCATTTCAACTACATACATTATAAAATCTTAAATTGCTTGACCAAGATTTGAATTTAGGCATAGTGTCAAATAGTAAATTTTAGTGTTACATCTTAGTAACAACATTTTTTGAAGCAAATGGGGACATGGGGTATAGGGACAGGGAGAGCATGTTATTTATTCAAAAGAAAATGAGAAAAAAATACAGAGAAAACAACTTTATGGCAAGCAAGTCATGCAAAAGCCCATCTCCATGTTCAATCAAAAGAGATGCACCTTTAGCCATGCAAGTACTGCATAGATACAAATGTCATGGTAACCATGGCAATTAAACAGTGCAACTGGACTAGATTCCTGAGTTCTTGCAAAATCACTTGCTTTTACTTTTACTTTTACATAACAAGAATAACTATTAATATTTATTTTGCTGAGTGTCTGCCATGCAAAACGATGGGCACATCAAAAACTCACCAAAGTAGTCTGAGGGCCCGAGTCTTCCAACCTCCACAAACTCTTCGTTCTCTGACCGCCTCTGGAGCACAGCAGCCGAGCCCTGGACACACAAGGAGTGAGGAGTCTCTACATGTGCTGTCAAGTGCTGCATACTAACCACTATGCACGGCACCAGTGTAATCCCAGCAAAGCTAGCGTGAGACCACATCAAACTATTCTGTCGGCCATCATCAAACTACAACCAAGTGTCATGACTTGACACCAGAGGTCAACATATTAATGGCACAATTTGAACAGGAAATGACAGGAGAAGCAGGGGCACAATAAACATGTGCATTCATAGTGAGAGAAATAGAATGAAGAGAAATAAAGACAGAAAAAAAGAAAGAACATAGCAGTGAAACAAGAATGAGAAGGGGGGGTGAAGAGTGAATGAGTGTTTGAGAGAGAGGGGGAGGAACAAGGAGAGCAAGGTTATGGCCTCACCTCCAGGATGATGAAAAACTCATCCCCAGGCTCTCCCTGGACCACAATCTTCTGCCCGTCCTCAAACTGCACCGTCTCCAGTGCGTCAGCCACCGTCAGACGCTCCCACTTATCCAGAGACTCTGCAGGAGGAGAAACATGCAATACCATCAGCCACCACTAGATGGAGACCTATCACTCGCTCAGACATCACAACGGAGGAGAAAAACACTGAGGGAGATCACGTAGTTACAGTTGTTATTACACTAGTGGGAGATCTGTCTTGCAGACAAATGATACAAATACACCAATGTGTCTGTAGATCATATATTGATTTGACTGTCAATAAGTCACATCTGTCTCAACTACACTCTTGTGTGGTGCAGTGCCATCATCTCTGTGTCTTAAGCTCCGACGTGCTCAAATATGCATGATCTGAATGGTGCTATTTTTGCGTTAGCTCTGGGGCATCATCTGCAGCTAATGGCATCTTGTCATCTGCTATCCATCATAACCCCTTTGTATCAATAACCTGATGACGGCTGGCCCAGATTTATTTATGAAAACAAATAATGCTCGTAATTATGGCACTTTCATGTGGTAGTAGCGCAGTCGGTGTAACTATGCATGCAATCAATGTCAATCAACACACTACAACGAGTATAAAAGATCAATAGATCCCTTCACAAAGAAAAATCACCACGTGACGCAAAATCAATGCCACAGGCCGTAACGGCCCATTC
Source organism: Sardinella tawilis (assembly GCA_030264315.1). NCBI lineage: Eukaryota > Metazoa > Chordata > Actinopteri > Clupeiformes > Clupeidae > Sardinella > Sardinella tawilis. Next base: position 4,165 of record JASCQY010000214.1, read on the forward strand.
ACTCACCGAGGATGGACACTTTGCTTAGGAACTCCTCGTACATCTTCCTCTTCCTCAAGGTACTGCCCTGTGAGGGTTAAAGTAATAACAATATGGTTAACTTCCAGAAAAAAAAAACAAAAAGAAAAAGCAGTCATTCTTGACATATAGATTCACCAAAAAAGCCAGGATAGTGCAGACCATCTGACATGACCTCTGTGAAGGCTGTTCCAATTAAGTTCTGCTACAATCATTATCATGTCAGCAGCCTTCAGGCATATAGAACTCAAGTGCATTAATTACTCTGCTACATGTTTCAACCTAACATACCGGTTAGATCACATATGTTATGCCCATCCCCAGTGCTGTAGTCTACTTTGCTGTAGTGGGTATACTGCCTTTAACTGTAATGGGTATACCGGTATTCCAAGAACATACAATTCCATAGAGCTGTATCACTTTGAGTTTTCCCACAGAATTCAACACCAAAAGTATTCCCATATAATTCCATAGATTAGATAGCTAGATTCCATAGACAGCTGTATTACCAAAAGTGTTCCCATTCCCATGGATGGAGTTGCCTTACCATGAGTATTCTCCTGTAGCTGTCTCTGTCGATGCCCCACAGCTTGACGTTGGTCTTGGCTCGGACCGTGGCTGCCCTGGGGGTGCCATAGATGAGCGCTAGCTCACCAAAGCTGCCCCCCTCGCCAATGTTGGTCACCCACTCATTATTCACATACACCTGAACACACAGAAGCACAGACGCTAGTTTTTGCATGGTGAATGCAACTCCTTATATGAAGAATATTGTTTTAAATACAAACATATTTAATTCAGTAGTAATTCATTGAAAAGTAAATTATTTATGTTTGTCTTGTATGCGGACATGCTTTCTTTACAAATGCATGAATTATTTTACTTACATCCATTTCGCCTTGATCAATAACATAGAAGTTATCCCCTTCAGCACCTACAAAGATAAGAGTTGTTTCTGTGAGGTCAAATTCAAACATTTATGACAAATCTGTCAAACACTTTGGTAGAAATGCAGTTATCTGCCTCATACCTTGTTGAATGACTGTTTCTCCAGCAATGTAGGTGACTGAGAACATGGCATCAAAGATGTCACTGTAAAGACAAAATGGCATAAAATCCTCATCTAAAATGAAACTGAAACAACCAACACTAACAAATATGTACAACTATTTATTATGAAATTCTGCCATGAGACAGGATACTTTCTTCAAACAGACCATAACAATGTCTGCAAAGGTTAAATTATTCATCCATGTGACAATCATTTTAAATTTTCTAAAATTAAACTTAGTATCAACAATTACCTTCTTTCATTGTCATCAAGATGAGAAAAGAGCACATTCTTCTCAATGGCCTTAGCCAATGCTGCCATTGTTTTGTAGTCCTTAGGGATAACCTACAAGTGGACAAAAAAACATGTTCTTATCTACTTTCAGAAACAACACACTACGCATCAAGTGTGTCTATTGGGCGTTTCACTTATTTTGGATGTGTTACATTTATCACAGCCAAACCTATCCACACATAGAGCACCCAGGTATCTACATGTATGCATGTAGCAATAGCAGTATTATGGCAGCAATGATGGGAGTTACATTCTACTTTTATTTCATTAAGTATAATTCAACAGAGCAACACTACAAGGACACTTTGTGGAGAAGAGGAGAGTAGCTCAAGTCTTTTGACCTACAACCCAGAGAGGACAAATGAGATTAAAAGAAAAACCTGTCCATTCACCACACTCAGAGCTGACCTCTGGGCCTTTAAGCTGACCCTCACACCTTAAAGGGTTTATCTGGAGAGAATCAACCCATAGCCCTGTTGTCTGAGGCTGCCGAGGGCTGTCGATAGGTATCAGAACGACAGCAGTAGGTACAATGTAGACTGAATTCATGAACTGGCCGCTAATGCTAACATGCCCTCATCAGTTAGTGTTGGCTGCTGTTTCGCTATTCGGCCAACCGTGCATGAAAATCTGTCGTTGTCATCAATAGTACTTAGAAACGTGTTGATTCACTCCGAATAATTCCTTTAAGCAGTACAGAAAAAAAATACACACCAGTTACGTACAAACATACAGTATATCACAGGTGTGCGCACACATGCAGATGCACTTCTGCAGCAGTTCTGTATGATTTACTGTGTTTTCTTAATTTTCTTTACACACAACTAAGAAACACTACTACTAGAATACAAACATATTTTTGCTATTCCAATAAAGCGCCATTGAATTGAATTAAACTGAAATGAGAGTGTGTTACCTTTCTGACGTAGGAGGCGGCGTCCTCCTCAGTGTAGACTTCTGCGCTGATGGCACCGCGCCGCCGGCGCCCCTTCACCACAGGGTTCATGGGAGGAGAGATCTCATCCTCACGGGAGTCCGACCGCGAGCTGGACTTCTGCTGACTCAGGTGCTGCTTCGCCTCCTCCTGACGTAGCAAAAACAGAGAGAGAGGAGGATACAGAAATGGGCAGAAAGAGAAGAAATACCCAGAGAGAGACAGTAAAAGATGAGGTAGAGGGGTTAAAGAGTGAGAAAGAGAGATGAAATGGAATAAAGTGAAAGGGATCCATCTGTAGGGTTAACTTTGAATATCTCATTGCTCTTGATATTGCTGGATATTAAGTACTGCCACGAAATGATGTGTCTTTATCCACTGAAAACAAGGAACTCTTGTTGATGTATTTGGCTCAAAATGACTACTAAGGGGACTTCATGTGACCAGATTTGTTCAGAAGTGCCTCTGAAGTTTGCCCCCCCCTCACTCTTTCCCATGATATATTGAAAAAAGTATTTTTCTGTGATACTGAGTTTGAAATTCTGTAGTGAGTGACAAAGTAACCAAGACTAACAATCAATCTACACTATACAAGAGATAACAGGAGCATTAGACTGTCTGACTAGGAATGCAACTGGCCAAGAATCCATTGCCATATAGTTGTAGAATCATATCTTCTCATTATGGTCATGTTGTCTGCATTTTTTGGTTGTGAAGACATATTTTGGCTGACAGACAAACCAAACAGTGCATCCTTTCATGACATAATCTTAAAGAGCCATTGCAGATTTTCTGTACAACAATGGCTTTATTGCAGACAGCCAACACACACAAGCCTGCCTTTACTGACAACAGCACAAATTAACTATGCCAATGAGTTTGGAGAGGTGGATAGCCTTGACAGCTGTTTTGTTTGAGCTTACCTTTGTAGCCAAGAAGCTAATTCTACTATGGCCATCATAGTAGTTTAGGCTACATTACAGGCACATGTGTAAATACTGAAAACAAGTATTCTCAAGTATTCTCTCTATAGTAAGGAATTGATGAGATAAAGAATTGAACCAATAAGCAGAATCAAAATTGGCACCAATATTGGTAATATCCATCAATTCCCACAAATCAATGTGTTGTCAAATGAACTCACACTGTAGCATTAAGACCATTACCCTTGAGATTAATAACGAATCTTTCAATCTCTTCATCTCTCTTTTTATGTCTCCATCTAGCTGTCATTTCATCTGTCTCTCTGTCCTTGCACGCAAACATTTGAGCTTCAAACTGAAAACATGAATTCAAGAGAAATTACACACTAAATACAAAACAGAGTCGCCAACAGACCTTTTCTAGCCGCTCGAAGTACTCTCTGAGAAAAGCCATGGGCCGGTCGGGCCTGGAGGTGCACAGCTGCACGATGCAGTCCTTCAGCAGCTGCTGGATGTTGTGCTTCTGCACGTACAGCTCACACTCACGCAGGCTCCTCTCCTCCTCACTGCTCGAACTGCCGGACGCCATCCCGATCTCTTGACCTGAGGGGGAGGGGAGTGTGCACATACATACATACACACACACACACACACACACACACACACACACACACATTAAAGGAAACTGAGCAGTGGAAGACTGAGTCATCCAGGTTAAAATGACAACAAATATACAAACAAACAACAAAACAACAACAACATACAAATAATGCAATATTGTAATATAGATAACTACACCAAATCAGAAAAAGCATATCAATTTTCATCAGAAGAAAAATCATCAATCTATTTTCCATGAACCAACAGAGCAGCTATTCAAGAAAGAATACTAATGCAATGCATATAAAATTAATAGCATAAAATATTATTGAATTTCTGAATGAGTAATACTTCAAATGCGTGAAGAACAACTGTTACGATAAAGTAATACAATTAATAAATAAAAATACAGCACAATACAAGGTGGGAAAATAGTAGCCTAGTATTTCAAAATCATAATAGTGGTATAACCCGGTAAAACAACATGCATAGCCTTCGTCAAGCTGAAGGACAAAAACAAACCCTCACCTAACTTCCAACACATAAACTAACAGTCACATGGAGGGGGGTGGAGTATCTTCGCATGATGCCACCATATCTCATGCCCTCACGTTACTTTACCCTCAATGAACAACACTTGCAACTTGATGTTGCTTAGATGGAAAAATCCCAGGTATTTAACAGTGATGGTAACGGTGGCAGTTTCACCAAAATAACGTTGATAGTCGAGTTGACATACAGCCATAAACCATTCAAGCAATCATGTAACGTTAAGACAACACAGCCATCAGCAAGCATGGGAGAGCCTATTTTACGCTGTGCACTCAGAGAAAATAACACTAATATAACGTTAAATGAGTTCTTCGGCTTAGGGTGTAGATCGAAGTGACATTGACAAAGTACCGTTAAATTACCATTTCACCTCTGCATTGGCAGACAGTGCTTACGTTAGCTTAGTTTATGCGTTTACGTGTGTCAAGTCACAAAGTTTGCTAACTAACTTGCAAAGCCACGAGCAATTAGCCTAACTTAACTCACGTGCAATCTCGATATTCACACATTTCACAGTCGATCCCTTTAAGGAGATGTTTACAACGCAAACCGATATCTTCATATCAGAATTACACTGACATCCGAGCCACAATCACTTATCTTCCTCCGTGGTCGCTGTGCTAGGGACACATGAAATCTTTCTCCCGTTACGTTAACGGTAACGCAATTAGATAAATGTTGTGACAGCTAACGTTAGTACTGCTAAAAGCACACAGTTCAAGAGCAGTACTCGACTAATCTAAAAAGAATGATAATGGAATATACCATTCATTTTGTATTTTTTTCATTAAATATTGGAGAAATAATCATTTTCCGTAACAGTTTGATAAATGTTATAATTTGGGCCACAGGATTCCACATAACGCCATTTTAGGAGAGTTGCTAAGCTAGCTCTGCTAACTTGCGTTATCACAACAATCTAGAGACACGAACGACATATTTCATTACAAAACGTGCACCGTAATCTGGGAAAAACATGTCTTTCGACGAAGACAGTACTCTGCATATCTTACCTGAAATTAAAATGTAAGAAGAAACGTTCTTTCGTCACTGTCACCAACAGTTTGTTAGCTATCGTCTCTTTTTCTCACAGTCCTTGGACGGATGCCCCACCGGAAAAGGTTATGGCCAATCACAAACATTCATTGACGTCAATGCGCCTCGATCTGACGAATCTGTAACCCTTAACTACCTTAAAGAAACAGTGTTGTTTTTGTACCTAACTTCAAAGAGAGAGCATGAGAAGTGCTATGATGACATTCCTACTGGTAAATGATTTCAGTAAGACAACTTCACGTGTAATTAAGCACGAGAATCAATATTGCCTGTGCTGCAGTGTAAAGATGATAGTACCTGTTGAGTTGTGTCCTGGTAAAGCCTGTTGCAACCTAAGACATTGGATTGCATGTGAGGGTGTGGACACAACCATATTTAATCTCTCTGGGCAGTTACATACTCGCTGTGGAGTTGCATTTGTGTTGAGAAAAAGTGACAGAGAAAGAAAGGAAGGGTGGATGGGCAGAGAGCATAACTTTAAAATGTCTATAAATAGTTAAAGTGATCATCATTTTCCAAGCCACATAGTCTGAAGATGTTGAAAACAAGCTACATGCCATGGCCTTCAGTGTAGCCTCCTGGCATTGCACATTAGCAGCAAATATAGACACACCCTCCTTCTGACTCTCTCAGTCTTTCCCTCCCACCTCTACTGCCTCTTCTCTCTCCCTCTTCCAGGCAAGGCTTCATTCGTGTAGACTGACCAGAGTCCACGAACACAGCCTGCCTCCTGCTCTCTCACACCAAAGACAAGTCCCTCCACCACTCTGTCACAGGCACAGGTAAGAGGCGATACGATAGGTCTCGATTTAAATATTGTTGCTCGGTGCTCTTTTATGTGACAGCCTCCCAGTAGGCCTACAGCCAGACACATAGGCTACGTGTGTGTGTGTGTGTGTGTGTGTGTGTGTGGCCGTGGCTGTCTTGTCAAAGTTGTATGGGTGTATCATGTGTCAAACATGTATCATGAACAGTGCACCTCATGCCTACGATTATTAAAGATCAAAAGGGCCATTTCTCATTTGGACCTTAACTTCTGATAAGGAATCACTTTGGAGGGCAACGCCTCAGTTTTGTACTACTTGAAATGCTACCATGGCTAATGTAAATATTTATGAAATAGTTTGGTTTAGATAGTTAGGAATTGCTAAGAGATTTAAGAATTCAACTAGTGTCAGTTGTGGTCCTGCTAATGGTGGTGGCTAGCACATTTGAAAAGAGCAAAATTGCTTGAACAGGATATGTACTGTAATGTGGTGCATCTAACGCAAGAGCTTGACATCTGCCTCACTGTAGGATTCATACCATCAGTGCAATAAGGCATTCCTTACTCCTACAACATTCCTGCCTCTCTTCGTTGAGACATGTCCCTCTACAACTTTGGGTTGGAGCCTCTGTCCTGTCATGCCTGGAACAAAGACAGAACACGTAAGTCTCCCAACTCATCGGTTTGCATTACAGCCCTGATTACCTTCTGTCTCCTCATGTTACAGCCTGCAGATGCCATTTCTGCAGGAGAACCTCAGCCTCTAATATCGTCTGAAAGGAGAGTGCAATGTGATTATCTGAAGAGAGTTGAAGGGGGTAGCTCTCTATGCTTGAATTGCTGAGTGCCAGTCAAACTTGGTTGAGGATATACCATACAACGACAAAAGATATAGTAATGTAGGCCTATATAAGATATAAATGCTCACCAGAAAAATACAGTAGTTCATATTGTCTTGATATTTTCAATATATGTACAGTATATATTCATATTGGGTTTGGTTAATGTAAATAATTTGTTTGCTGTAGCCATTTGTCATGGAAAATGTTACTCTTTTGGATTTGTCTTTTGGGGGAAACGGCTGGCGTCTCTTCAGTGTCTGACTGGCATTATACTGTGGATGTTAATGATTGCAGATTTTAGCATTCTTATCATTCTCTGTCAGATAACTCACATATCTCTTTCACCGTTCTGATGCTGTAGATATCTCTGATTGGTACAAAATCTACCCCCCCCCCCTTTTTCAGAGATTGCGATAAGCCCTAACAGCAATGTAGCGTACATTTACCAGAAGAAGGGAAAGGAGTGGACCAAGATCGATGAGCTGACTGAACACAGTGGGCGAATCACAGGTAATCTCCACAGGCAGGAAGCAGCCGTGGCATTAGTCATTAGCACACTAACACCTTGTGACATGCTGAACAAACACAGGCTGTTCTGTGTCTGACGTCTGAACAAAAACATTTGCACACAGGAATACAAATATTTCAGTTAAGTCCCCAAAGTTTACTTCCATTGAAAAGGTCCTCATATGATGACATGAGTATGCTCATTTTACAAGCTTACATTATGTTAAACATTTATGCGCAATGATGTACATAAATGCATCGACAGCAAGCTTATAAAATGCCTGCATGAAAAACTCAGCAATCAATGTAATGTCTTATCAGTCCATTAACTCTGCATTACTGTTAATAAGTAAATGAATCTTACTGGTATAAGTCTACTGACTGCTGTTTTTCAGGTATTGACTGGGCCCCGGAGTCCAACCGCATTGTAACATGTGCTTCGGATAGGAATGCCTATGTGTGGACCCAGAAGGATGGGGTTTGGAAGCCCACCCTGGTTCTGGTCCGAATCAACCGCGCTGCCACATGCGTTAAGTGGTCTCCTCTGGAGAACAAGTTTGCACTAGGAAGCGGAGCCAAGCTTATCTCTGTGTGCTACTTTGAAAAAGAGAATGACTGGTGAGGACCTGCCTAGTCAGCTGAACCTTGTTGTGTTTATTGAGAGTTTATTGAATACAAAGCCTTTAAGCTGCCAGACAGAGAATGACTCTCATTGTTTCATACAGCACACACATAGCCACCTGTATTACAAAAACCTCTATGTCCAAAAAGAACTGCATTATATGCTTAATGTAATGAGGAAGGTTATTTAATGCAGTGGTTTTCAACCTAGTGGTTGTGAGATAATTTCCAGGGGGATCATAACATGTCTGCATGGCTCTGGAAATGTTGTATGGGACCCACTAGACTAGAGGGAAATGAAGACATGGAAGGTGTGTGTATGTGGGGGGGGGCAGTAAACAAAAGGAAATGTGTCTTTTCATGCCTATTGCTATATTGGTTCAAACCTTAAAGCTCCACAACCCTAGTTGCAAACACCAACTTCATTATACTATAGAATCTATATACTATATATTATAGATTCTATACGTAGATCCAATATTTAAAAATCCATTCATCCCAATTTCTTTATCCATTTGCCTATGACTACACAGGTGGCTCAGCAAGCACATTAAGAAGCCCATCAGCTCCACTGTCCTGAGTCTTGACTGGCATCCCAATAACATCCTGCTGGCCGCTGGCTCGGCTGACCTCCATTGCAGGTTGGAAACAGTGTGTGCTTTTGTTCTATCTCTGCCATTCAGACTGGCCCACCTCTTGTACCTTACGTACTTGTTTCTTATCTGACTTTGAATGATAAAGTTTTAATTGTGTTCACCCACAGTAGCAGTTCAAAGGCTTTCATACATCTTTCATACATGTAGAATGTACAGAGGATTTGAGGTAACTGGCAACACTTAAAGCTGATATGTGTTTTGGTTTCAAGTTGTCTTGAACGCAGCTTACAGTAGCCACATATGGCAGAAAGTCATAGCTACCTGATACTGGTTTATTGACATGCTAACTTCAGAGAATATCTGCATAACACAAAGTTAAGGCGTTTTGGGGAATTTTGTCTTTTGTCTGTTAATAATCTAGGTCCTAAATGTGCTACATCGTCTCCTTTACTGTTTAACGTCTTGTTTAAAAACAGAAATGTACTGGTGGGAATGACCATAGAAACATAATTTAACTTGAGTTGAGATAAGTTGTTACATTGAAATGTGTCAATTGTTCTCCAAACAAATATCATCTTTGTGATTATGTGGCCCACTGAGGCTTGAGTGTCATCCTGCACTAGGGAGTGGTTTTGGATAAAAGCGTCTATCGAATGAGTACATGCAAATGTAATGTAAATGATTCAACATTGATATAACATTTAGCTGGTGTTACACTACTGCAAGAGCTGCAACATGTCATGACAAAACTCAAAGCTCTCCTTCCCTCTCCCTCTCTCTCTCTCTCTCTCGCTCTATCTATCTCGTCTGCTCTGCTGTGACAGGGTGTTCTCAGCCTACATCAAAGACATTGAGGACAAGCCTGGGCCCACCCCTTGGGGAGCGAAGATGCCGTTTGGGGAGGTGCTGTTGGAGCATAAGGACTGTGGAGGCTGGGTGCACAGTGTGTGCTTCTCCCCCTCGGGAGACCGCCTGGCCTGGGTCAGCCACAACAGCAGTATTAGCGTGGCTGACGCCCCACAAGGCAAAGAGTGAGCTTTGTTGTGTTTCGTCCATTTGAATGAATAGGGCTGTAGGAAGAGAGAAAGCAACAGTGGGGGGTACCCCCCCCCCCAACAATCAACTCCAAAAAGAACCACATGATTCAAAAATGATGTTCATATTACTCAACTGATTATCCACTATGAGTCATCTTGCTTATTGGTTGTTTTTGATTGGTTATTGGTTCCAGGGCTCTGATTATTTATGGTTCATGCTTGAACATGTTTCATTCTATCACATTGGGGACACTTAAAAACTTCTACTCTGTTCTAAAAGGCTTCTGAATATTTTGCCCACCCCATCACCCATTTCAAAAGTCTTGCTATGGCCTTGATGACCTCTAGTCACAGTTCCTGATGGAAGATAACATGGCTCGTGTTTATAGGTCAAGTCTCTAGACCTGAATGCTGAGTGAGCAAATATGATTGAAAGCCTTGTGTGAGGTCATGTTTTGTGTTGTTTCAATGATGAGTAGTCCAGTGGCCTTAAATCAATTTTAGTAGCCTATTTATCATAAAAGGATGATTTTCCAATTTCCAATTTCTAGTTACAGTTAACTATTAGATGTCTTGTTTTACAAGGCTAGGTTTGGCCAGGCTAATTTGAAAATAACTGTTAACTGTTTCATTTGACTGTTCAGTTTCATGGTATGAAGTTACATGTAAACCATTTTAAATCAGACTTTTACCCTTATGCCACATTCATTTGCCTTTGGCATTATCTTTTGGAATGGGTTTTGGAAAATATTCAATAGCCTATAGTATATACAGTACAGTCAGTATGATTAGTCATCTTAGAGAAAACATGTCTGTTAACAAAACTAATTTGAAACATGATCTAAGTAAAAATAAATAAATAAATACAATAAAATAAAATAAAAAAATATATATACTGTATATACATAAGAACTGGAATTAATGATTAATATTGTTTTTTGTCATTTCAGGGTCACACATCTGACTACTGAGCATCTACCTCTGCTGAGTGTTCTCCATGTGAATGAGACTGAGATGGTGGCTGCGGTACGAAAGCAACACCTCATGACTCCTATGTACATTAGATGTTATATACACACATCTGATGGCTATTAGTCAGACCCGCCTGCAATCCTTATCAGCAAGCCTAAATAAATACATCAAACAGCGCCTCTACAGGCAAGGTGGAGACATTGAGTCCTGCCGGAATATCTATTTCAACCTCTCATATAAAGAGCTTTTTATATCAGGGTCAATTTGTTGTAATACATGCAGGTCGATGGAGGAAATATGCATAATGTGATTACCAACTATGCAAATCACAAATGACATCACAGCACATAACACATTTTCTCCCCTTTGGCCTTTGTTCAGGGACATGACTGCTGCCCTTACCAGTTCTCCTACAAGGGCCCTGGGGCACTGGAGTTTGTGAAAAAGCTGGACATCCCAAAGCAGACTTCCAAAAGCAGCATGTCAGCCATGCAGCATTTCCGCAACCTGGACAAGAAAGCCACAACTGACGAGGATGACAGTGAACTGGACACTTTGCACCAAAACAGTATCACGTAAGGGCACCATCTTCACAGGGCTTTTGTTGCTTTGAATACCAATACTAGAGGAACTGATTGAAAACAGCACAAAATGTGTGTTTGTGTCATTTTCTCTTTAAATTTTGTGAAATTGTAGCATTTATGGGACTGGTTAACACATATTATAAGTTACACATTTGTTACAAATGCATTACACTTGAGAATCATGACACTTGGAAGCTGACTCTGGCTTTTGACCTGCTGTGTAGGCAACTGTGCATTGTGGAGGGAGAGAAGTCTAAAGTGGAGAAATTTAGTAGCGTGGGCTTGGATGGAGCCATGGTACTCTGGACTTTCAAGGTAGGGATACTGTATTTCAACACTTGTCCTTGTTATTTGTTTGGTTAAATATATACATGTATTTTCAATCGAAAAAATATTGGTATAAGAATTAGAGTGGTTAAGTATTCATCTGATCCTTTTTCCTAATTTCCTCCCCACAGCACTGAGTGAATGAACACTACATTGGGGATGATCACATTCCACTGCTGCAGGTCTCCAGTCTTTCTGTGCTGACTTACCCAAGCGATCATTTCAAAGGATATTACCTGCCTACTGTATGTTGGAGATGGTTATGATGTCATTGATTTTTGTACCTTTTTCATAAATGCAATTGTTTTAAACAATAAACTGTCTACACTCCACTTGTCTGTTATTCACCTTCCCTGAAATCCTTGGATCATCCATCATGAATTCTTTCAAGGAAACACTTTGAAAGAGATTTGCTGATTCAGTGT
>JASCQY010000214.1:31386-44285 GCA_030264315.1 Sardinella tawilis
AAAACCCCCCCCCCCCCCCCCCCCCCCCCCCTTCAGTGCTCTACAATAAGTGAACTACAGACATCTATGCTAGCTGTGCCATTTCTTGAACTGTGTAATACACACATAAAAAAAAATCGGACATGACTATGCTTGCATTGTCTGTCTATCCCTGTGTTTGGCTCCGACTCAGGCATTCAGACTCTGGCCAGTCCAGTCATCCCTTGAGGTAAATGGGGCTTCCTTCCTAGAATTCATCAGTTGCATCTTGTGTTTTTTGGTAAAGCGTGAGTGTGTCTTCAAATTCAGGTCAAACGGTAAACTGGGGTGAGTGATAGCCGCATCAGAGAGGTAACGTGAAGTGCTGTTGCATCCCACGGAAGACTACACCCCGGCGTGACAATGCAGGAACGCCTTGGGGGGTGGAAGTTTGCGTACAGGTGGGGATAACAATGGCTGACGGGGGCGTTGGCTGGGAAGTGGGACATCCAGGTTCGGCTGAGCAAGCGCCCCCACCTTGGCGCGGCTTGTGTTGCGCAATTCCAAAACGAGGAATTGTACACGTTTGGGAAGTCCCTGGGGGGTGGGGGTGTGACTGTATGTGTGTGTGTGTGTGTGTGCATGAGTGTGCGTGTGCGTGGGGGCAAGCTCCCTATAGCGGAAACAGGAAGAGGCAGCATTGCTGATGAGGTGACGTGATTTGAACGTGGCTGCGCCTGACGCAGCTCATAGTGAGGTCACAATCGCTTGGCCACGCATTGTCATCCAGAGTATGACCCTGGGACCGTGGGAAAAGGCCAGTGAGCATGCCCAGTGGGCCGAGCCAACAGCGCGTTCCATCAGGCCAGACCCACACCTCAGGGGAGAAAACCCAGATCTCGGTCAGAGTTCCCGGTAGAAGCACACATTACATCTGATTTCAAGCACTATTTCAACTTTATGTACTTATGTGCCTATGTTTTGATTGATTATGCATAAGTAGGCTAAATCTATTTTTTACTCCATGTGAACAAAGTCAAGCATACTATAATTCTCTCTCTTTTTTTGTCTCAAGCACGTCAGAGCTGTCAGAATTGGTCTCTCTGACTGTGTATGTTCTAGAAGTGAGTCTGTTTCTGTGTGAGGGCGGACCGGTATAAAACAATTCATCCATGCAACTTGGCTAGCCTCTCCCTGGTAGCTAAGGGGAGATTTATGCAGCTGATCAGTCAGTTTAGTGTGGAAGTATTACATCCATAAATACATGCGAGCGTGTTACTCTATTTACACAGGGTGCATGCGTTCACACAGTCGTGGGTCTGCCTTGACATTGCGCAGGGCCTGGGAATTTCTTCAACAGTTCCCGTCTCTTCCACACACACACACACACACACAATTACTGCGTATGTGCCTCTGCCTGTCCGCTTTTTCCCGGCATCGGGAGATCTGTGTGACGTAGCTGTACGCCGTGCTCTCTTGTACTAGACAAGGATGATGACGTCCACAAGTCCGTCGTTTTTTTCTTTTTTCCCAGAGCGTCTGAGGCCATGCCAGAGGGCCTCTCGAGAGTTGCACGGCTAAGAGCCATTACTCCAAGCCATGCAAGCAGGCCCAGCGCCGAAACTTGGTCACGGCCTCTTGTTATTGTTTTCCTTTCTCCGCAAAGTGTTCTGGCTCTCTTGGGCTTCACTTCACTATGGGCCTTGCTCCAGTCACATTGCAACTCTGAGTAAAGCATGTCACAGTAGCAGAGTCAGAGTCGGCGTCATTGCTGAGGCCTTTTCACCAACAGCATCAGCAGTATTACTAATATTATTGTTTATTTTGCACATGCTCCAACTTGACTGGAAGGACAAAAATGTTGAAATAGAACAAAAAAACAGCTCCACTGTTTATTTAAAGTCCAGTTCTCCTCAACATGAAGATAACTTCATGAGTGTGTATCCGAAATGGGTTTTACCGGTATTAACATTGCTAAGCTCAGTTCTGCAATGAGCCATTATATGAGGAATAAGACAATAGAGCTACTATCACATACACTAAAACTTATTTTTTATAGTACATTTCACCACTGAAATCATTGTAACTGAAGTCATTGTGTGGAATTGCTGTATAACTGTTTTACCTGGTGACCCCAAGGGACCTCTTTAACCTCAGAGTTGTAAACCAATCAACTCTGTGTCTGTGCACAAAGGCTTCATAAAAGTCTTCAGGTGAGCCTGCAGAGCGCCTGAGCACCGTCTCAACGTGACAAGATGATGTCAGAGGGATGCACTTAAAGCCCCTGTGCCTTGACCTCTAATCTCCTGTTCCGTGACCTTTCAACCACGACGACGGGTGTGTGTGTGTGTGTGTGTGTGTGTGTGTTGGGGAAGACGTCAAGGTATGTGTTTTTGTTTTAACCAGACGGAGGTGATCTGTCAGGCTGCAATGGCAGGTCATAAAGGAACTCCAGAGGATGTGAGCGGGCAAGGCAAACGGGAGGGTGGAGCCTCCTTTGTAACACACACACACACACTCACACACTTACATAAACACAGACACACAAAGGTAGGCTTTTGAGATGAGCTTTGAAGTGTGACAGCCAGCCATCATGGCCGACCTAGATGAGCTCATCCAGGGGGCTGCCGAAACCAGATGAACGGGAGATTTACGAAGCGCGGCGGGAGGAGGGCATCCATCTTCAGAAACCTGCTTCTCAAGCTCCATCCCTTCACCTTCATCCTGCCCTCTACCCTACCCTACCCTACCCTACCCTACCCACCCCTTGGCCGATAAGACAAGGAAGCTCCTGTGCTTTGCAGTCGTACGTCACGCTGTCCGTCATGGTCCGAGACAGGCTGTGTGATGTGTTTCAAGTCCTCGGCAGCAAAGCTGCTGCTGCTGGTCGCCTGGTGATCGTGCGTATGGAGCTGTATTTAGGGGAGAGAAAAAAAAGTCGTACGTCTGGACGATACATAGACCAGAGACTTTAAGAATGAACAGTATGGCTGTGTAGTGAGTGTGTGTGTGTGTGTGTGTGTGTGTGTGGATGTGTGTGTGTGTGTGTGTGTGTACTTATGGGGGGAGGGGGGGGTGACGGGGGGTTATTAGACTGGAGGACAGACTCCGAGTGACTTTTAGACCCACTGTCTCATCCCTCCCCATGGACAACCTCTGTGCTGCCTCAGCAAAAAGGCTGACGCTCCCACCCACCCCCCCCAACTGCGTCCACTGCTCAAAATTTCCCCTCTAAAGCTACGCCTGTTGTCACTCCCAGCAGAACAGGGAGGACAGCAGAGAAAGAGAGAGAGAGCGGGAGGGAGGAGAAGAAAGAAAGAGAGAGAGGGAGATGAGAGAGTAAGTGAGCAAAGAGAAAAGAGAAGAGAAAAGGGCTAATGTTTCCCCTCTCTCCCCTGCACCTCCTGTCTTTTATCTGGCTGTCATGCTAATAATGAAGCGGCCGAGTGTTTTCATTAAAGCACATTTTCGGCGTGCTAGTGCTATCAGCGCTGTACACAATGGAGCCAGGCGCTCTGGCCCAGCCCGGCCTGCAGGAGGGGAGTGAGCCGGGGGCTGCCTGAGTGAAGACAGACGCCCCCAGACCCCTGGATCCCCAACAGAGGCGGACATGGAGGAGCCGGAGGGGATGGAGGGAGAGGGAGAGAGAGAGAGAGAGAGAGAGAGAGAGAGAGAGAGAGACTGTGGGCACATCTTTTATTCCCATGGGAGGTGTGAGTGGGTCCATGGATACACAGATACAAACAGATGATGCTGAGTCAGACATGTACACAGTACACACACACACCCCGTACACACACACACACACACACACACAAATACAATGCACCCACATGTACGGTGTAGAAGTGTACAAGGTAAGCACCTGTAAGAGTCAGGTGAGCGAGGACAGACATAGCACAGACAAACCAATCCACATGAAGTGAACACACACACACACACACACACACACACACACACACACACATCTCGCACAACATAACTGAACACATCCACATACAAGCATGTTCAGAAATAAACTGATCACAGAAATGGCGCAGACATAGACATACACATAAACATGCGCTGAGGGTGTTACACGATTGGTTCCATCTGGTTGTCTCATGCACAGGGAACAGTAATTCGCGTGTTCTCCATTCCTGAAGGACTCCGGCTCTTCGAGTTCCGCAGGGGCATGAAAAGGTTAGCCACACACACACACACACACACACACACACACAGACATACACACAAAACCACATACACACAGTGCTGCAGTGTTTCAGTGTTTTATATTTGCATGTAAACAAATGCAGAATAACTGTGTGTGTTTTGTATAGTTGTACTCATGTGGCTCGTGGTTTTGCTTGCTCTGAAGTGTGGCCTTAACGGAACTGTGAACTCTGTGTCAGTGAGGGCTTGTGCCGCTTGAAATCTAGGACACTGTATTTCCTCTGTGTGTGTGTGTGTGTGTGTGTGTGTGTGTGCATGCGTGCATGCGTGTGTGTTTGTGTGTGTTTGTCGGTAGGAGAGAGAGAGAAAGAGAGATTGACAGACAGACAGAGAAAGATGAGACGAGAGGGACTTCAGAATTTGATGTGTGTTTACCATGGATGTGGGAGTGTTTGTTTTGTGTTTGTGTTTTGAGTTGTGACATGACTCCTGTGTATTTATTCTGACCCCTGTGTGTGTGTGTGTGTGTGTGTGTGTGTGTGTGTGTGTGTGTGTGGGTGGAGTGGGGTGTTGACCTTTGACTAGTCTGTGTGTATTTTAGACATGTGATTTGTATGTGCCTACTTTTGAAATGTGACCTCTGTGTTTATGTATGTGCAGATCCGACAGAGGAAGCTCTGCCCTGATGGTGACTCATTTGACCTTGTGTTTATGTGTGTGCGTTTGTATGTGTGTGTGTGTGTGTGTACATGTGTAAGTGTGTGTGTGTGTGTGTGTGTGTGTGTGTGTACGTGTGTGTGTGTGTGTGTGTGTGTGTGTGTGTGTGTGTGTGTGTGTATGTGCGCGCGTGTCCGTGTGTGTGTGTGTGTGTGTGTGTGTGTGTGTACGTGCGTGTGTGTGTGTGTGTGTGTGTGTGTGTACGTGCGTGTGCGTGTGTGTGTGTGTGTGTGTGTGTGTGTGTGTGTGTGTGTGTGTGTGTATGTTTATTTACCACTGCTACCACTACTAGGTACGTGACCATCAGCTCCCTGTCCTTCAGTCCTGATGCCCAGTTCCTCTGTGCCTCCAGCAACACTGAGACCGTTCACATCTTTAAACTTGAGCAGCATGGGCCCAGGTAAGTGGTACATTTAAAGCAACTATCTTTGTACTCTTCTAAAATTCATGTCTTCACATTTTTTTGTATGTCATGTATCTTTGCAACCTTGTCTATACCTGTGGCGAGTTCTCTCACTATACCTGTGTGTGTGTGTGTGTGTGTGTGTGTGTGTGTGTGTGTCTGTATATGTGTGTGTGTGTTTGTGTGTTTCCACAGTGGTGATGAGGAGTCTCCCACCTGGTCGTCATATGTGGGTAAGATGTTCTCGGCGGCCAGCAGCTACCTCCCGGCTCAGGTGTCAGGCATGATGAGTCAGGACCGCGCCTTCGCCACCGTCCGCCTCCAGGTGGCAGGCCAGCGCAACGTCTGCACCCTTGCCACGTCAGTACCCACTCCTGCCACCTCCACAGCCACTAGGGGGCACTTGCACAACAGCAACCCTCAACTCTGCACCACCTGTTCTTGTAGTGAAGATGTTATAGACAGTTTCAAGAAAGTTTGATTATTAACGTCATAGTTGTTCCCACAGAAATCAGAGCACTTGAACAATAACACCACATCCAGTGTGCACCATCTGTGTACCAACTTTTCTTATAGAGATGGTAGATATACACCCAGTCACCTACTTCATAATAGTCTGAGTGAGTAAATAAAGTTTTTACACAGAGCCTCGATGTGGTGTAATACTGGTGACCTCCACGACCAGGATTTGCATGTTGAAATCCCCTCAAATGAAAGGGCTAACTGTCCTAAGCCCTCCATACCTCACACATGTGTCCAAGCCTTAATGAATGCTCCGTTCTAAAGCTTATTCTCAATGCACACTGCAACTGAGAGGTTGGCTGGGTTTTAAATGTTAATCCAGTGTAAAGGCCTGTGTGAAACCAAAGCTCTTCCTACACCATCAGGATCCAGAAGCTTCCAAGACTGCTGGTTGCCTCCTCCGATGGCCAGCTGTTCATCTACAACGTGGACCCTCAGGATGGAGGGGAGTGCAGCCTGGTGAAGACGCACAGGTGGGCAGGTGAAGGGGTGGAGGTGGAGGTGGTGGAGGTTTTAAGTTTTCAGTGTATTTATTTAAAACAGGGACAGCATATATTTAGGATTTTTTTTATATATATATAAATGTACAAGGTTCTAGCCAAAGGCTCATTTCCATCTTTTGTCCCTTCGACAGGTCGATGTTCCATAATAAATAGAATTAAGTCAGATAAATAAACCAAAATAACAACCATAGACAAAAAATGACCATACCATATCACATTGCCACACAGTACTGTGGTAATTGCTGTTACGGAGGTACAGTATCTCAATTAAGCAGAGAAGAAAGAGAGAAGAAAGAAAAAGTTTCTGTAGTCCTCAGGAATGTTTGTGCAGGGGAAGATGCTGATTTAGAAACACATGGTTTCAGTTTGTATCCTCCGGAGTGAAGCTGTCAGTCCAGTAGCCCTGTGAGGGCTGCGTATGGGGTGATTTCATCCAGCCAAGTCTCTGTAATGCAGATGACTGGGCATTTGTTTCAGGCCTGGCCCACAGTGTGTTTGACTGCAGTGCAGCTGGGCTGTTGAAGATGAAAAAAATAGCAAAAAAGTTGAACTATTGATAATTGGGGATCAATGTTAGACGACTGAATATCCATATATGGTGGTGTTGATATGAGATATTGGGATGGGTGAAATTGTTGCAAAAGGCAACAACCTTTGACCTCTGAACTTCTGACCTCTCTGCAGGCTGTTTGGGGCAGAGGAGGGGCAGGAGACGGGGGAGGAAGAGGCAGCTGCACCCCCTCAGCCATGCCAGTCCTACGCCGCCACAGCTGCCATGCCCACCACTGGTCCTGTTACCGCTACGCTCACTGGTGAACACACATGCACAAATGCACATACACACACACACACACACACACACACACACCTGACTCCGTCACACTCACTTTCTCCATTCTCTCTCCCTCTCTCTTTCTTCACTCTCTCCCTCTCCTTCTCTATCTATCTGCATTACTCACTTTCTCCTCTCTCTCTCTCTTTCTCTTTCTCTTTCTCCAATCGCTCTCTCCCTCTCCTTCTCTCTCTCTATCAGGCTACTCTGAGGATGGCGGTGCGAGGAAGGGGGAGGTGATCCCGGAGCACGAGTTTGCGGCCGGACCAGTGTGTTTGGACGACGAGACGGAGTTTCCCCCTGTGAGCATTCAGAACCCCTAACACATCCAACCACCAGAGTCACCATTCTCACTTTTTTTTTTCCTCATTTGCGTTTTCCATTCTTTCCCTTCATTCATTTTGACATTGGCATCTCCAACAATGGTAATATCATGTCAATACTTTATACAACACTACAGTACCAATAGTGTACTGGGACGTCAAGGAAGGTAAATCTACACACAGCTTTTGAAAATTTTTACCATCAGACACTCTCTGGTCGGCGTGAATCATGCTTACAGTACACCCTTAATTTACTTGAGTTCAAGTTCAGATAATCTAAAGCCAGAATTTACAATCAAAGTTTGTTACAAACGGCTAAGATGTCATGAATATAGGATCTTGAATTTATTTGAAGTGGTACATTTTTTTAGTGATTTCTGTGTTAATGTCAATGCCACCATGGGCATTGGCTATCATGTACAGACTTTTTGAAGCAGGTTTGATGGTTTATTTATATGAATTGTCCCTGCAAGCCTCAAATGGGCATTATTATGTTTTTTTTTTTTGCATTTTAACTGCTATACAGTTGAGTAAAAAGTATTGACATAGAATAATATTGAATTACCCCGAAATTAAGGGAAGATTCAAATCCCTTCTGTGTGTTTAATTTCTGTTTGTTTACTTGATCTCCTCCCACCATGCTCATTTTTCAACTGCCTGTTCATTAGCATTTTTGAACTTAGACTGTAGTGTCACACTACTTTCAGTAGATGGAGTATTTGTTCTTCTTGAACAATGACAGCGTTTACATTGTACCTCAGTGTCCTGGTTGGACTTATCCAGGTTTTGATCATTTTTGGGATATCATGTTTCCATGTGTAAATACAAAACCGTGGATACTTCAATTTCCTGATTATAGCCGGGACACTGAAGTCAATGTGAACGCACTTCATGTTGTCTATGATCCTTGTGTGTGTTCCTTGATTTTCTTTTCTTAATCAATCCATTAGTCCATTCCAAAACGAATTGTTACAGCCAGTAAGAAAAGTGCCAAAGTATAGGAAACCCAACTTTCTTTGAATCAAAGTTTTGGTGCCCATATAGATCACATAGTTACTATATCTGTATATTTTTCATAACACAGTCAGCTAAGGCACTCAGTGACTGAAAGAGATGGTCATAGTCAGATCCTCATTCTCACGGAAACACGGCACCAAGAACATAATCAGAACCCTTCATTTATGGGCATATTTCCTATGGCTTAAACTGAGAATATATATATATATATATATATATATATATATATTTAATTATTCAATAAAATATTTAGAAAACAGAGCCTAATCACTACTATACATATGTGAAGCCAGCCCTAAATGTTTATTAGCATTATATTGGAGGAACAGTGCCACAGTGTTCTAAACTGAATGCATGGATGATGTCACTCTGTCCTGCATGAGGAGATTGCAGTTGAACTGCTTGGTATCTAACTTAGCCACTCAACTGCTCAAGTCCACAGTACGCAGTACAGAGCCCATGGCACAATGTCTGACTTACTCAGCAGCAGTTAGCATCTCCACTTGTCCTGAGCTTCTGCCCCCCCCCCCCCCCCTTTCATGCACCTGGATCTTCACTTAGACTGTAGCTGTAAAGCTCAGCCAATGATTAACAATGTGGTTGTCTGGCAGTTGCTCATGTCAAAAAAACACTTGTGCTGGTACTCTTTGTGTTTATCTGTGTGTATGTGTGTCAGTGTGTGTGTGTGTGTAGATTGGGCTGGGTGTCTTTGGCTGAATCATGATGTCCCCTTCCCATACTACAGCCCTGAACCCTCAAAGACTGAGCTGGCTCAGGGCTTATGGGCTAGTAGGGGCATTAGGACTCAGCCTTTGCCTCTGTGTCTTGTCTTCCCTAGAGAGATCATAGCTGGTGTGTGGCTAAACCAGCTGTGACCTCATCTATAGTACAGTATGTGTCTGTGTGTCATAGTAACTTTCCCTTGGCCTCGCTTGAGAACATTAAAGCTCTGTGTTTTGGTTTCTGGTAGATAAATTGGTGCCGTGATGGAAGCCGGGGTGGCAAGGAGAGACCGACGTGAGAAAGAACAGAGAGAAAGAGAGAGAGGCAGAGGCAGAGAAAGAGAGAGAGACAGACAGATTGAGAGCATAGAATACCGGCCACCCAGAACAGAAGGAAGACCACCAGAGCATGCGCCACGGCAAACAAAACAAACAAACAAACAAACAAAAACAAACAAAAACAAACACAGTTATTTCAGGGTGCTAAGTTATTTGTTGTTGTTTTTATTGTGTGGAGAAATTAACAAGCAAAAATGAGTGACTGAACAGTTCATTATGTCTTTGGGGCCAGAACTGGGTAATGGTGTGAGTATCTGTGGGTTGTTTTACTTTATGAGATGCATGACTGAATCATCATAACCATGGTTTAATAGCTACTTGACCAGATATTTTACTAATTCTGTTGTAATACTGTAGCTACTTATTTTATTTTTTTATTTACGTTATTAACTTCCGTGTATTTAATCATAACACGAGGGAATTTAAATATTTCACTATGTTTGTATGTTGTCTGATTTTTTTTTTCTTGTGAATTTGATTTAATGATACTCATTAAATGTATTAAATGTTTACATATACACATCCTGATTAATAACTGAGCAGGATGTTTTGTATGTACGTGCCTATGATATTATTTGTAAAAGTGCAAAGTATTTTGCAGATTGCACAAGACCAAAAAAAAAAAAAAAAAGAACCAGGAAACAAGAAATAAAAACGTAGTAAGCTATACCATAGAGATGGCATTATGCAAAGCAACACAAGTGTCTGCGTGTTTGTTTATCATTTCATATTATTGACTTCACCTGTCTCAATCTTTATTTACACTTATCTTACTGTTTGTACAGATAAACAGTGTTTCATGCAAGCAAACCTCAGACTCGCATCTTAAAAGGAAAGAGAGTTGGGAGAGAGTTTTTTTTTTTTTGCCTGAATGCAAAATGAAATTCTGTCCTTGAGATTTGTAGAATATGTTCTCACATATATAACACAGGCGACTTGACCAACCTGTCCTAAATCTTAATCTGCAGGCCTGCATCATTTTTTTTTTTTTTCATGACAATCATCCAGGGGCATAAGTGATATTTTATGTACAGTAGATGAATATCTTAAAGACAAATTAGTTCATAAAGTCATGCAAACACCAGCTTCTTGTGCAACTTGACTTTCAAGATACTGATAAGAGAATATCATTGTTTTGGAATGGGAAAGGTAATGTCTACTACATAGCCAATGAACAGAGGACGTGGAGTTTAAGACACAAAACACATGCTTTCAGGGTTGTGTATTTGTCAGGTCATTGTCGTTTTCAGTGTCAGGACACACAAAGAGGTAATGATTTTGACCTATGTAATTATGAGTCGAATTGAGCTGATTTTCTACTCGTCCAACAACAGTGAGACCACTGCGTAATGCGGCTTAATGGTGTTTATGCAACCAATCGTAATCCTTCAACGCTCTGATATTAATCCCCTTTATCTGGATACCTTCAGAGGAGAAGAGAGGAGGCTATGGTTATGCCTTTGGGTCTTGAGTCACAGCTTCAGTAAAATATAAAAAATATATAAGGTCTCTATTTGCCTTATCAAACTAGGACCTGACCTTTTTATAAACATGTAAATATACTACAGTATAATATTTTTTTATTTTTAAGATTTATAGATATGACTCAATGGTCTAATTTCCATGACACAGCCCAGTAAATGATATCACAGCAGCAGTCATACTGACAGTGCTATCTGGAAACTGAAAACATGACCTCACCATATCTTTCTTGTCTATCAATCTTATGCCACATGTTTGTCTCTCCATGACAAGCCAAGCAAGTTTGATGAGGCTGCATGAGCTGTCCAGGGTACTGATGGCAGGCAGAATTTGGCAGTGTGCTGTGAGGCTTGTGGTCACAGTGAAGCCAATATTTGGCTGATGCTCTTCTCTGGGTTCAGCTCGCAGCTCAGCATTCGATCTTTCAAGAGAGCGTACAGCACATAACGGGACATGAGCTTACAAAACTACCACTCTCTGACCATCTTGCCTAATTACTGAGCCTGTTTGGCCTCGTTAAATAATAACAGGCGGTCAAAAAACAGGCAGAGAAGGTTCTGACATGCATTTGGTCCTGTATGACATGGTTTATTGCAGCATCGTGGACTTTAACTCTAAGCACGTACTCACAATAACTGAGACTAAGAGACTAGCCTAGCATGGTGCAATGTGTAACAACTATATCTCCAGTTTTACAGTCATCCTTTGCCCTAGATTATGTAACACACCCTATATACTGTAACTCAGCAATCCATTGCAAACCAATGCTTTGACAAACTGTAGAACAGCAGAACCTGGATGTCTATGCTTACACTTTCATCCAGGTCCGGTTCTTAGGTGACCTAGACATGGGCCTAGTATCAGGGTGGCATGGCAATGCATTTTTTTTTTTTTTTATTTTCTTCAATTTTTTTCACTTGTATTTCTAGAAAAGAGGGAACAAAACTCAAATCTGGCCTAGGACAGCAAAAAGGCTAGAGCTGGCCTTGCTTTCACTCCCATTCTAACTGCATCCACTGCCTTGCTAAGTCCATGAGGCACATTACATTTTAGTTTTGCTACACTTCTCCAGTTCTTGATCCTGAACACCTGTAAATAAATTGTGAACTTCACAGCAAATCAGTGAACTTCCTTCCCAAACAATCCATGAACTTGACTGCACAAGAAGTATGAGTGTTCAGTGATGTGTGTGAAATGCGTGTAAAATATTAAACTACACAGGTCAAACAGTCTCTAGATAAAGGCATGTATGACCTCATTAGACCAGCAGTCATGCTGCCTTTAACTACTGCATGAACCTCAGAAACTGGGGTTTCACCAGAGAGTTTGTAAGGACTTAAGTATCTTTGGTTTCACACAGTGACCTTTCTGAAGTATTCCTTACCAGAGAAATGGGGTAACCTGTACAGTACGTATAGACAGGTGGGTTCTCAGTTCCAGTGCTTAATGGCCACCATGCACACTCCTCTTGGTCTGACTCCACTGTTAAAGTTATGTGAAGTTATGTGTTATAAGAGAATTCCGACATTACATAGGATCAGTGTTGCTCATCCAGATGCACCTGCGAATTAATGATGTATGTATGAAAAGGTTCCACTAAGCCACACAGCTGCCACGCAAGGCTTTTGGCAGCCTAGGGGTTTCATACCAATTCATACGAACCCCCCCCCACCCCCCCCCATTTTTTTAAGCGACTGAACATGTTAGAGTTAAGAAAAATACAAAATAAATAAATAAATAAATAAATAAATAAATAAATAATACATTTAAAAAACAAGAAAATGCATTTAAACCATTGCCATAATATCTTCTTCCTGACTGGCAACAGTTCCTGCTGAACAAAAATAGGTCGAGGTTTTCCTTTGTACCCCAAGCTATAAAAGCACTGAACAATGCAAAGTAGCAATCACTCACCCAAAGTTGCTAGTG
>JASCQY010000217.1:0-13671 GCA_030264315.1 Sardinella tawilis
AGAACCAGGTTTTGTATTATGCTTGGCCAGACCCAATGCTAAGTTAGCATTGGTATTGTCGTGTCAACCAGGCTAGCAGTAACCACCAGTGTCATCAAAATATTTCCCCTCAAAAAGGTGTTCTCTGTGGTGCACAATTGCTGTCCTACTGGTAATGTATCACAATATAACTTTTTTTTCCCCTCGTGGCCCCTCCAGATCTAAACAGACACACTGTGAGGAGGATGGGACACTTTTGCTCGGCCTGGACTGATCTGACCAATCTCCCATGCCCCCCTTTGGAGTGGCTCCCCTCCTATCTGCTTATCAGGTGGCTCCTATTAGGATTTTGTCACCACTAATCAGACTGCAGCACCAGGCTCAGCTCCGATATATTTTGTTATCTTGTGTATTTATATTAATTTCACACACACATGTGGAATTTAGTTCAGAATCTCTGGATTCGCAATAAAAAGATAAACCATTTTATATTTGGTCTGGCAGTCTGAATCATTGTAGAATTTTTAGTCAACTTGTTATTACAGCCTGAGAGCTTAGATGGTAAGAAATGTTTCCCCAGGAACAGTTATATACCACTAAGATGCCTCAAGTCTCACTCTGAATGTCCATTGTTTTCCTTCGATATCTCCATTAAATACCGGTATTGCAATGCAGTAAATCTTGCATTGATTGTAACAATTAACACCAGATTGAGAGCAAGCTTGTCTCAGGCCTATTACCACAAGGCTCCAGCTACCTGTATTTTTCTATTTGACAGCCTCATGTTTTTTTTTTGTTTTTTTTGTCTCTTGGTATAGATAATTGAATAATAAAAAGATCTCCGTGCAAAGCAGCTGCATTTATGAAAAGAAAAGAAAAAAGCCTGTCCGAGCCTATATCTGTTTCTATCTGTATAGCAGTTGTGTTGCATTGAAGTATTGTAAAATGCTGTCTTTATGGATTGAGGGATGTTGAATAAAAAAAAAACCTAATACATTAAATAATCCATCATCCTTGACTAACATCTTTGGGGGCAAAGTTTTCCCACTCAAAGTGGAAACATTGCAAAGCATAGATTAGCCTACTTCTTGGCCCTGACGGCCTCTCAAATATTTCAAACATTCAGTAAGTGAGGTGGCAGTTAAGATTTGTTTTTTGTTTTTCTTGGAAGTGTAATCTAATTTGCTAACGTGTAAAATATGGTGATACAGTAAGTCTGACTGCTTACTATAGGCGAAATGGGATTTGGCATGTTCCATTCAGTGTGTTGTTTCTAATGTGGAATCTTGGCCCTTTTTTTTTTGGTGTCCAAATTTAAAATTGAAGAAGAATTTAACACATCTCAATCCTGAGTGACTGTCCTGAGTTTCTTGCTTTTGTCTGTAAATGTTTTTTGTTGTTGTTTGTTTGTTTTTTCCCTATTTGACCATTCCTAGATATCCAACCACTGGAATGTAAATTAGGAACAACACTTTGGTTAAGAACACTGCATTGAATCTTGAAAAATCTTCACTTCTTCAAAAGCACTGTCGTCACACTATTTGCCTTTATTTGTGCATGGAAGCAACAGTGAGCTTGAGAGTATAGAGGCTGTGTGTGTGATAGGGTTTAATTGGGTTATGTGTATGCAATGGGGTTTAGGTTTTGCTGTAGGCATGGGTGATCTCAGCTTGCATGTTTCGCTTCTGTGCACTCACGTGCCAGCTCTGCCAACCCCATAGGTGGAGCATGCATGTGTGTGAACTGATGACTCCTGAGGAATAACAGTCATCTTTGATATGATTGGGGGGGATCCAGATGTGTCTTCAGTCCTGCACAGTGATGGGTTTGAAATGGTTTTGTTTCTGAAATAATTTGACATTATGCTGAAATCCTTATAGGTGTCTTCAGTCCAACACAGAAACACTGGGCTTGAAAAGTTTAAATGGTTTGTTTCTGGTATAATTTGACATGCTGAAATCCTGTTTTTCTCCCTTGGGTTAAAATTGTTTCTATCAACAATGTAATGGCAGGCATATCTTAAATTCAGTAATAATGTATAACAGAGATGTTCATATCAATGTCCCATGTTGCCTAATTACATGCATTGAAAACTGTGACTCGGGAATAATCACAGCTTGTGTCTATTCTAAGCAGCCAACGTGTCTGATGTATTTTTATACCGGCAGCATCTGAATGAATTATCTTGGGGTTATATTGGCAGTAATTCTTCCATGTGCAGCTGCCATGCGAACCATGTATGGAGCATGATAAACTATGATGTAATGCAGCCCCTTGGGTGCCGTGCTTACACGCGCATTGGTACTCACACTACAGCCTCCGTATGGATCACCACGCGAAAAGGGTTCTGGACTGTGCATAGATTGATTCTAGCAGCCCACTACACATTATAAGAGAGGCCATATTATTATACATGTATGTTACCCCCATAAGTATCAGCCTAATTGTCAATGAACATCTTTCGTTATAGTCGGTACCAACGTGTTTACTCATTTCAGTTATAGAGATCTGCAAACTGTAGTAAATCTGGCGATGCACAGCCCATGTGCTGAATATGGCTAATAATAACTTGCGGGATGTTAATTTTCTGGTAGCCTAATACACCTTGCCAAAAGCTTCTTTATTTAATATTGGAGCGGACGGAAGGATGGCAACTATTGCATGTGAGATTTCAATTGAAAGACATTCCGGTAAGTTATCTTAATATTGTATGTTTACCTAAACCATTTCCTGTTTACAATCTATGATGAGACCATCTAAATCGTGTTTAAAGGTATAGGAAGATCAGTTAGATCTTCCTATTAATTAGTCTAAGAAACACTTTGTAATGTAAACACCCATGCCAGTTGTGATTCCATTCAACATTAGGCTACAGATAGGCTGAGGGAGAGAAGGGTGCATTAGATATTGTTTTTAGTCGTTTAGTGTTAACGTTTTATTAAACATCACCTTAAGCTATCCCTCGAAAGTACTTTGCAGCGTCACGTTTTGCTTATATTGTATGTTGAAATGTAACGTCAAAATCGATATTTGCCAAAAAATGCATTTTTTATATAGGTAAGCTTATATCTAATATTTTGGCTATTTGTTGTTGGAGTACCATGTCCACATATATGCCCTGACATGTGAAATCCTTATAGAATCTAAACCTTTGCTTAAGTAGGCTACACTGATTCTCCACATTTGCACTCACACATTAATTAAAATCTGTATGTTAAGATATGCGTTGTTTTTATTTGCGCGCGAGCAGTGCGCACGTGCAAAAATAAACAGGGCTTGTCATACCCAAGGCTAGACATGTGATATTAGACTCCACCAATAATTTCTCTTGTCCTGCACGCAGCCTAATCTTTTTTACTGGTTATTCTGCGTTTGGTCAATTTAGAATGCAGTCCTAAAAAGGACAGATTGCGCATAGCCAAAGAACGCAGGGAGGAGAACGAGAGGATACAAGGTAAGCACTTTTAATAAACGGAGATCAACTGTAATTTTGGGCATCATAATCATCTGGTACAGTAGGATATACTGTATATCTTTCATTTGGCATAAGCAAGCATAATGAAGCAGTAGAATGCAGTAGCATTATTAAGAGTCATGGGCTTGAAGAACCATCTTGGTGTGAATCAGAAAGTCTTGTTGTTCAAGGTCACTGAGTGCTGTGGGTGGGATAAACAGCTAACATTAACCGAATGGGGCACGGAAACTTTCAGTTTCATATTCCTTTGCAGGTCTATTGATTGATTCACATCAGATTTTGCGTTTAAGCGAACAGAATGTGACAGTAAACTTCCTTGTATCCTTGTAGAAACTGTTCTATGGTAGCAAGCCAGGATAACAGAATCTCCTACATTACAGGGATGACTTGGGTATAAGCTATTTGTGACAGCACCTGAAAGCAATCTATTGTAGTGCTGGCTCCTCCTATGAACATCATTACATGAGTTACACTTTGGCTCAGGACTACATGAAAATAATCCGAGTTACTGTGATGTCATAAATGTCACAAATTGGGCCACATAGACTGCAGGTGTTTTTGCAAACTCTAACCTGTGTTGTTGTCCCCAGCCCATTTTAACCTGCTCCTATATCTTCCCTCTCCAATGATTCCTGAATATGTTTTGACAAAATGTACATAGGCTATATTATCTCTTAAAGGTGAACTTTAAGATCCTGAATGATGTCACTTCTGTTGACGCGCAGTGTAATCAAACAAAATGCTACTCTGAAATTCACTCTACTAAATCAACTTCTAACACTGCCCTCCACCCATATGTGCATGCTCACTATACCCCACCCCTCCCCAAACTATATACTACGAGTTTGGCTGAAATGTTTATGTTTTGGTGCACAGCTTGTGCCCATATATTTGACGTTTTACAGCCCTTGTGTTGTTTCCAGAGACCAGACTTTTTCACATTGTATTCAGGGGGCAGGCAGCAAGCTGATCAAAGGGAGATGCCTATGAGTTTAAACAAAAATGAAAATGATTTAAAAATCATGCAAGATCTCATAGTTCACCTTTAAGATAGATGAAAAAATACAGATATGCAGAGAATATTCTTTCCCTGTTTTTTTTGTTTTTTGTTTTTTTTGGTAAAATCATGAAAGTATGTTTACGATTTGTTTCTTTTAAAAAAAAAGTACAAGATAAAAAACACAAAAAAACAAACATGTCTTTTTCAGACTCATTACTTTTAATGGTATGATCATGTGACATTGGCACTGTAAATGTAGCTAGCTGGAATGGTAATGTAATATGCAGCGTGTCTTCAAGGCATTTTTTCCTCAAATTACTCATAGTGATGAATGATAATGTATTTGTCTGTCCACATTTGCCACAACCACACAGTTCCGTGCTAAAGCTTAGCTAGCATGGCACAATCACCACCAAAGGTCAAGGCTTCTATTATTAGGGTGAGGAAATATTAGCACTTTTTACCCTCTAGGCATTGTGAGTCATTTTTCATTAAAATACCCACCAGCACCAATAAAGTTATTGAAATTTGAATGCCCTAGTCCTAGTGTATTTGGTATTGCAAGGAGGAGACCTACAATGACATATAATCCTGTGGCTCTCTTCATCACATGAAATTTAGCTAATGTAATATAACACCCTTAACAATCACTATACAATTGTTTTGGTGCGTTTCCTCAGTGGAGCGTGAGCAGGCCCTGATGGAGAAAGAGCAGCGTGTGCGGAAGCAGCTGGAGCGCACGGCGGAGGAGCGCGTCAGGCGTCTGGAGGAGCAGCGACAGCGGGAGGAGCTTCGCAGAGTGGCCGTGGAGGAGAAGAGGAGGCAGCATGAGGAGCTGGAGAAGGTCAGGGGACTAGAATGATCCACACTCACACACATGTTCACACACACACACACACACACACACACACACACAGTTGCATCTCCTCACACACACACATACTGTACGTGAATTCATTCACCCACTCACACATGCATAGACACATGATCTCCCTCTTCCTCCATCACTCTCTCTTCTCTCAAGTTCAAGTTAATGTTCATCACTCATTTGTTTCATGGTGTGCATGCTCTAATAGTCATGGGTTTATGGCCTTGAATGGCCCTCTAAAGTAAACATCATCCCCACAGCCCATCCCTCTGCGAAAG
Source organism: Sardinella tawilis (assembly GCA_030264315.1). Taxonomy (NCBI): domain Eukaryota; kingdom Metazoa; phylum Chordata; class Actinopteri; order Clupeiformes; family Clupeidae; genus Sardinella; species Sardinella tawilis. The sequence goes on from JASCQY010000217.1 coordinate 5,601, forward strand.
TCCTGTTTTACAAACAGAGATCCATTTAGGCGTCCCTTATCAATTTATATACAGTAGCCTAGGTCTTTCTCTTTTTAGAAAGGCCAGTGCATTTTCTGTAAGAAAATTAAACTCTGCAATACTTGGTAATAATATGCTGTGCATGCAATGACTATTGGTGGTATTGCTAAGATTGTTTTGCTATCATCTGGTATGGCTATCTTCTATGTGGATGCACACGGTGAGTTAAATAGGAAGATTCTACAGCCTCTTGTGTCGTTCTCTGGTTTTAAGAAATTCAGGGTGGGGTCAAGCAAGTGATACATTTCCATGGTTGCATACAGTATACAGCACTGTACTACGTTTGGACAGTGGTTTAGACAGAAGGAAAGAAAACTGTAAAGATTGTCATTGGCTTAAAAACATAGCCTACTTTTGAGCAGGACCAAGTCCTTGGAGAGGTGTGTCAGGTCTGTCGTGATAGCCCTGTAGAGCCACGCTTGTTGATAATTTGGTATGGATACTGTTCTTAATGTATAACATCTTTTGTGAAAAATAAAGTCACTTACAGTTTAGTATGCCATGTATGGGATTTAAATCGTTTTAATGAGGATCCCTTTGTTGTATTGATAAATTTGTAGTAGTTTTATTCATATGAACTGAAGTTCTGAAAAGTTATGAACTCTTGATTGATATATTGTTCAGTTGTAGGTCCTCATGCTGCAAATATCAAAATGTTTGAACTATTACGCCACAGAATATTATCAAAGAATTTCAGTGCTTCAAGTCAAAAACTCTTAGCAGATCCATTCATGAACGAATATGGACATGAATATGTTATATCATACTGTGAGCCTACAGGATTAATTCTTTTCATATGCATAGAATGTCCCACTTTCTTCTCCTTTTCAAAGTCATGTCTCTTTGACTTTGGTGAATAAACACTCTCTGTATTTTGCACATGATAGGACTGAAATGGAGTTTGTTCCCTGATGTTCCCTGATTTAGAATCCATTTCCTTTATCTAAAGGAGAGGATGGAAAAAAGCAAGAAACGAATGTGTGACAATCTATAAGAGACGTCCGTTATTTTCCTTTCTTGACAGTTTTAACCGGCATCCGTAAATGGAATTTTCTTTTCTTGATGTGTGCTATTGATTGACGTTCCAACGTTGTATGGCCATCCCCCTATGCTAATGGTTTAATGATTGGTTTTTCACTGGGATGACACAGTGACCCCTATGACACAGGCTGCACCTTTCCTGGAATCTGTTCTTGTTTGCTGTCAGGAACCAGTCTTGTGTGTCCTATTTCTGTCTTTTCATAAATTGGATTAACTGAATATGAATTGATGTGATTTCTGGCCTTGGCTGAAACGTACAGGCTTTCAGTTACAGTAGAAGCTCAGCATGTAGAGCCCCTCTGATCTGCTGGTGTTTCTGTTGTGCTGACCACACCTATGTATGCCAAGACAATTCCCGGTGGTTTTCTCCGTGAGGAAAAAAAATCAGGTCAAGAAAAATGCTCCGATTTATGCTCCTACAACAGGGTTAGCATGCCCTCACTTTGTCTTTGTAGTAGGAGGATGAAGTCTCTCAATGCGCATCCGTTTTGGTCTCGGGTGTGCTGTAACAGCACGAGCGGGAATGCCCTTGGTTCTGGTTCTGCATTATGTTGCATTGTGGCGCTGTGGACCCAGCGACTTGCCTTACCTCAGATGACTCGCCTCTTGGCAGGCTCTTCTGCCTAGCATTGATTCCCCTTCTGCTGCAGTGCCCCAGTCAGAATGAGATGAATCAGACCGGCTGTAGTTTTGTCTAGAGGGGCTTGCTTCCGTTCAGAAGCATTAAAAAGGTGTGGCTTCAGCTGTATAAAAACTCCTCCAGCCAACATTGATTAAGCAAGTATGTACTTTATATATTATATAATAAATAAATATAAACGTATATGTATTATTCTATAGTCTTGACATTGTTAACATGACCAAATTAATTCATGAAGGAAATCATTGCTAATTCATTAGTCACGCTCATGAATATTGTGTTGTTTACAATCACCTTCCTCTGCCTCATTAGTAGTGCAGAACTACTTTCTTTTGTGCTGGGCTGCTATTGTTGCTGTGTTTTTCTGCATTTTGCATTGCTGTAGTGCAGGCAGCAGGGGGTTAAATTCATAGAAGGAATCCTATCAGGGAGCTGCTGAAGTCAGTGAGAGGAAACGGCAGTGCATGGATGGAGGAGAGAGAGAGGGAGGAAGGAAGAGCAGAAGAAAGAGAGAGAGAGGGAGAGGAGGAGAGAGAGGGTAAAGAGCTGCGATGATGCCACTGATGTAACCTGTACCATTACCATAGCTACCCCTGTATGTGTGCGCTAGTGAGTGTGTGTGTGTGTGTGTGTGTCTGTGTGTGTGTGTCTGTGTGCGCGTGCATGCTCACGCCTCATTTGTGTGTCAACCGTGGACGGGAGGGGGGTGGTGGGAGGAGCTACGTGCCGTCGTTCTCTCATCTGTCTGGCTGTGTGCTCACTTAGACAAACCTGGTCGCCTGGGAGAGAGTGAGAGAGGGGGAACAGAGAGAGAGAGAGAGAGAGAGAGAGAGAGAGAGAGAGAGAGAGAGAGAGAGAAGAGAGGGAGGAGGGAGGGAGGAAACGAGAGAGAGAGAGAGGGAGAGAGAGAGGAATACAGAGCCAGGGAGACAACAGAAGGGACCTTTTTTTTTCAGCTGTTAGTTAACGTGCAGAGAGCCCAGGAACCAGGAGGAGAGCTAGAACAGCAGTGCTAGTGAAGGAGAAGAAGGGAGACAGCCACCGAGAGGAGAGAGAGAGAGAGAGAGAGAGAGAGCACGAAAGAGGGAGGGAGAGAGACACGGAGACGGTCGCCATGGAGCAGGTGGCTCAGTCCCCGCGTCGCCGCAGTGACAGCTCGGTGAAAGAGTCTCTTTTCTTCCCGGTTCTGGAACGCAACGAGAAGGAACGTCTAGAGGCCCTGCTACGTCGCTCCATGGAGCGGGGACAACCGATGGACCAGAGGCCCAAGCGCTGGACCTGGGGCGGCCCGCCCGGAGACTGCCAGGGTGAGTTTTTGGGGACGGATTGGGGTTACAGGGAGAAGAAGGGGGGGGGGGGGTGCGCTTGTGTCTCTCTCAAAAAAAGTGGATTTGGATGTGGTGATTGAGTCACGGAGGAAGGAGGAAATTTGATAAGGGTGTTGGTTCTCTGTGTGTATCTGTGTGGATGTGTATGTGTGAGTGTGTGTGTGTGTGTTATTGTACGTATGTGTATATTTTTTGCTGTATTCCACAGGCGTCACAACCTATTTTAGGCCTGGTGTTTCATTTAAGTCATTAGCACTTTAGCTGGAAAAAGCTGGGCTGCTCCCTGTTTGTGTGTGTGTGTGTTTTCGTGTGTGTGTGCGTATACATGTGTGTAAGGGCAGTGCCAGTCCAAGATACACTGCTGGCACCACATCCTGTTCTCCCCCACGGAGCTCAGCGGTAGCTGTTTTCAGAGAGTTGCCACGGCTGTACCGTGTGTGCTCTTCAGCCTCAAGGTTAGAGCTGACGCCCTACCCCATCCTCCCCTCCCCTCGCTCCGATCCGATCAGATCGTTATCTCGGAGCCGGCATGTGTGCAGCATCACCACGGCATGCCGCGGTAAATCATCGGCTCGGAGCAAAAACCAACACGGACCAAATTAGCTCACAAACGCAGTCCGTCAAACTAGCCTGTCAGTCTGCTGGTCCAGCTGTCGCCCTTCCCCAACCCCCCCTCCCCGCACCACTCGTCTCTAAAGCTCCTGTGAGATTACTTACTGCGTAGGTAAACACCCTGTACTCTGCCGCTGTCAGACACCCTGTACTCTGCCGCTGTCTCTTTCTATCTCTCCCTCTCTCTCTCTCTCTCTCTCTCTCTGTGTCAGCATAGACAAAATACTGGTGCTACAAAACGATGATTTGCTTATTTGACTGAAAAAGGTCTATTACATTTCAGTTCATATTGATGCATAAATGTATCAATGAGGTTGGTTTGAAATAATCAGAGATATGGGGGGGTAGTGAGAAAGAGAGAGAGAGAGAGAGAGATGCTCTAAAGGCTGAAGCTGCTGTCTCAGAAGGGACAGAGACAAGTGCACCACCCAGGCCTCGTGGTGCATTCATAACGACATCAATTATTTAAACTGTCCGAGAGCAGCGCCGACTCACGAGGTGATCCACCCAGAGACCTGCTCTGGCATCTGGAATCAGCCGATCGGTAGCTCAGCAGCTCTCCCAACAATGAGGGAGGGATTGAGGGGGGTTTAGCACTGCAACTGACCTAAGATCAGAGTATTGAGAGGGCTGACAAAAATCCTATTTGATCCATACGGCTGGGCTAAGCTAAGTGCTCCGACTGGGAGTCAGTTTCTTTTTTTTTTTATTATTTGCGGTTGTGCCTGATGCAGTTAGTTCTCTCGAGAAACCTGATCTGTGCAGTGACAGGGTCCTTGTACTGCACATCTTTCACTGTTCCCCCTTCCTTCCTTTCTCCTCCTTTGCTGTAGATTTCGTTACCAGGATACTCGTCTTACATACGATAACCTGTGCAGTTTTGTATTACCATTATGAAGGCGCCGGGCTGAAGCCAGCTAGTCCTTTGTTACAGTACCATTTTGCTGACCCTTCTTGCATAAATTAGCCATTTTGTTGATACTGCTGAGGTGTGTTTTCAGAAGGGAACGGACTCGCTTGTGAAATGCAGCATCCCATGCAGTGTTTTTCTTCCTTTTTGGTTTTTGGCTTCAGCTAATGTAACTTTACTTTTCCTGACCGTGTATCCACAGCTGTTTCCCTCAGCCCTGGTTGCTTTTGAAGTAAACCCTGACATTCGGAGGCTGCCTCTGTCCATGTCAATTCCCATGTGAAACGCACATGTGTCATTAATGCTCATTTAACGCTTGTTATGTCTGTGTGTGTGTGCGTGTGTGTGTCTGTGTCTGTCTGTTTTCTTTGCTTGTGTGACTTTCCTCTCTTTGTGTGTGACGGTACCTGCTGCCTAGGTGACCTAAAGACCGCCCCGCCTTCTCACCCTTCCTTAGCCCATGACCCCGCGTCTGCCAACCCCTCCCGGATGGGTACTGACCTTCTAAAACTCTTTGTTTCACTCAGTCTCCGTTTACCTGATGCACCACAGTAGCCTATCATTCTGTATGTGCATGCTGGGAAAATGTGATTGTGTTTTGTGTGTGAGTGTGTACAGTACGTGTGTTTGTGTTTGGATGCACTGATTCACTGATATTTGATATCCCTTCACATTTCCAGTGTTCACAGTGTTTTCGTGGTTATGCTATGCAGACTAACAATCATCATTGGTATATTTTGGTCTTGGTATGCATGAGGTGTAGTAGCCTATGTGGTGAAATTGAGTTTTAATCGTTCCTTCTCTCCCACTGTGTTCTTATTATGCATCTTCTCTCTTTTTTGTTGATCCAAGTTTGGCCTTTTTTTCTCTCAAGAGGAATGGGAAAGTCTGTGATGATGATGATGACTACCATCACAGATAGATAGATAAATAGATAGACAGATGAATCGATAAATAAATGAATAAAGAATAATTAAAGATATCATGCTGCCTCTGCCTTGCTCATCACTGGGGGGATGTGTTCCAGTGGAGGGGCTGGGAGGTGTGGGGAGGCTTCCTGTCTCTGTAGGAGGCCTGGCTGCGTGGGCAGCTGCTGGCTGGATGGCTGGATGGCTGGTTGATTGGTGGGGTAACATGCACCATACGAGACTCCGCTTGTGCCTGGAGCAGCGGCACCTCCTCGGCTCTGGCAAAGAGGAGGCGGAGGGCCACTGGTCCAGCAAGTGTGTGTGTGTGTGCGTGTGTGTGTGTGTGTGTGTGTTCGTTTGTTTTTCAGTCTGCTTCTTCTCTCCAAATCACATTAAGGCTTCTGCCTTGCAGCAGTAGCACAGGCAGAAGCAGCAGCAATGGCAGAGGCAGTAGTAGTGGTCCACCCACCAGTAGTGGTGCCTCTTCATCATAGTCAAAGACACACACACACACACACACACACACACACAGACACACATGCATATACACACAGTTACATAGCTCCTGTGTTCATAACTACAATCACACATACACATCTCAAATACATATCTTTATCTTCCTCTCTCTCACTATCTCTCTCACACAAACTCACACGCACACACACACACACACACACACACACACAGTACACCACTGTCTCACACACAGACACAGCTACAAAAGCTACAGATAAATATAAACATTTCAAATGCAACTAGGACAGCACACACACACTTGGAGAAAAACCCTGAGGCCTACTGCCAACTGAGTCTGCTCTATGTAAATTAGCGCAGATCTGAATTTTGCCTTTTCACCCTGTGTTGGAGCCCATAAACAAAATTATCCAAAGCAAATTGCCACTAATTTATTCCAGCTAGCCTGAAAAAGCTGGATGAAAGAGTGCTTTTTGTTTGTTAATTGTCCCTTTTAAACTGAGCTAGCCATTCCTTCTTTTGTTTTTGTTTTTTTGTAATTGTGTGTGATTTGTGACCTTGCCGTGCCTTGTGTTTGGTGATGTTGGTTTATCTTCTTTCCCCCACCTTTGTTCTCATTGCTGTTTCTGTCTCCTTTCCCCGTGGACTGACTGTCCTGCCTCCCTCCCGTGATGTCTGTCTCATCTCTGAAGTGGCTGAATTCATGACCCTGTCTGAGTCTCAGGACTCATCCCTCAACAAACGTCTGTCCTCCTCCTCCGCTGCATTACCCCGTGTCACAGAGAGAGGCAAGTGTGCGTGTGTGTGTATGTGTGTGTTTGGGTGTGTGTATGTGTGTGTGTGTTTGGGTGGCTGCCTCTGAGATAGCTGTCATATATCACATTAACTCAATTCGCCCTGTCTCTTCCCGTGTCTTCCCGTCATGACCTCTAACCCCTGTAGTCTCCTACCTCTCTCCCCGTTTAGCCTCGCCCAGCCCCCACCGGTCTCCCTACAGGGGTTCCCCGAGCCGAGCCGAGCGCAAGAAGAACAATAGCACCACGCAGGGATCCATTGTAGAATCCAAGGAACCACCGGCCACCAGTCCCAAGACACCTCAGGTCCGCCTTTCGCCATCTCACTTGTGGAGTCACTTTTTTTGCTCAAAGCAAATGGGCTCACATAGTTCAGACAGTTATATTTGGTGCGCTGCACTGTGGGACACATGTCGCCGTGGAGCTGGTCTCCTAGCAACTGTACCATTCCGATCGTTTCCAGTCCAGCCACGTCAAACTGGAATCTGTTGCACACCATGCCTGGCCAAGGCTCACATCTCTTACAGACATGCTGTTGCTTTGCTTTTCTTTTTTTTCTTTCCTAGCCAGTGAAACACACACGCACACACACACACACACACACACACACACACACACACACAGTTTAATGAAATGTAATACATGCACATGTATTTGCATATATACTGAGCCCGAAAGCTTTGTGTCTGTTGCTGCGCTCAGATGGAGAAACAGGTTGGATGCACTACCCCCACCCTGATAGACCCAACCCCCAAACGTCTTGAATCGCCTACCACACCAAACAAATGTGCCTCTCCCAAGACACAAAAGAGCCATGGCACCCCCAAAAGGTTCAATGTTAATATTATCTCTTATTTACATTGTTTATATTGTATCAAATTATATCAAAATATTTGTGTATTTGAGTCTCATATTTATTTAATGGTAACACAAGCTGATATGAATTGTGCACTTTGTGTGTAGTGTTATTAGAATATCAGACCTACTCCATGTTGATATGGTATTGAAATAAACTGATAATGTCTGATACTGATGATGACTAAATCTTAATGCCCCCTCTGGACCCCAAGACCTGAACCCTTGGAGACTGGGCATGCAGGCATGAAAAGGACTCATGGTAGTCTGATTGTAACTAAGATTCAGCCAGCGTCTGATAAATGTTATTTATTTTTTGTTTGTTTGTATTTCAACAAACCCCTCTTTGGCGGCAGGGTCAGATCGTCTAAGAGCCGCACCCAGTCCCCCTGTTCCCCAGGACAGTACCCTCCTTCACCCATGAGACACAAGGCCTCCACCCCGTCAGA
>JASCQY010000217.1:32964-43001 GCA_030264315.1 Sardinella tawilis
AAATGGACTGAAAAGACTTATTGTATAGAGCTTATGTATAGCGTGGCAATATTGTTGTGGTTCTGTTTTTTTTTTTTCATAGACTGTAATTCATTAAGAGAGAATAACAAAATTACAAAAACAAAAAATTGTTTGCCCAGATTTGGTTTGGAAATTTAATCAGTTCCTCTTTTTTGTAACTCTACAGGTAATACTGTATTATGGATACCATGAACATTGAAATGATTTTCTTTCCACATTCATGTGGCATGTTTGTCATAGCCTGTCTTCATTTTTTGTCTTGATGTGTTCTGTCAAATAAACCATTTCTTTCTTCCGGCTTACGTAAGTCTGTCTAATGTAGCTGTTTTTGATCTTGATTGGGGCTGAAATACCTGGCTTTCTGTGTCTGGCTGAATGCCAATGTCCTCTAAAACCTAAGTCCTGAACAAGATTAGGTTAGATTCAACTTTTTGTCACTGTACAAGGAAAACTAATGTAGTACAATGAAATGCTGTTTCACATCTAACCAGCAAGTGCAAGTAGTAAAGTACAGTAAGGTACTTGAGATGTCAACGTCAAATGTCGAACCTTCAAGGTTTAACTGGCTTGAATCAGCCAGTCATGAACTCGTCCTTCCAGTTTAACTAATTGCAAAGCTTTGTTACAAAATCTGTTAAAGAATACGGTAAGATTTCATGAAGGGCTGCTGAAAACGTCTTTGGGTGGCTAAATTTATCAACTTTACTGCACATAGCCAGACTCATTGTATTTTAGTGTTTACAACTCGTGAAAAATGGGATGATCACCTATGGTCAGAAATTATTATAGTCAGTATGTGGTTAGAAATAATTTTATTTAAGTTTTTTGTTTTTAGATGTAATAAAAAAGCAAATCCAAAGGTTTACAAAGCTCAAAGGTTGTTGACAAATCATAACTAAATAGTCAATGCAGTATGAGGAAGCCATATGAATGTTTTCTAAATAAAGTGCACTCTGAGTTTCAAATAGCTTACTGTGACTTACAACCATACAGTCATGTTTTAGTGCAGTTCAGTTTGCTTGTCTTGTCACTTCTACTACTTACACTCGATCTCTCCATTCTGAGGGTCCACAGTTTACAGTTTGCAAAGAAAGGAATCAATTGGCAGAGACGATAAGGCACAATGAAGACTCCAAGTCAGACTTTGCTCAAAGATGCAGTGTCAGTCAATCGTGTCCACTTCAACCTTAAAATGTGCTGTGTAGCAGTTCTTTCAACCTCTAGAGGCCAAGGCCGAGACTGCATTGACCCAAGAGAGCCGTCTGTCTTTGCTGAGTCCTGACATGCTGAATGGAGAAAAGGGTGCCTGTGAATTTCTTATGGCAGTGGTTTTGAAAGTAGCAGCGTTGGTTCTGACTGTGTCTTATGCATTTGACTCGTTGCAGGGTAATGGTCTGAAGGACACCTCCATATTCTCCTCCAGAATGATGTCATAGCGGCACATCAGTTGCCTGTGAAAAAGGAAAGAAACGTACTGAGCGTCTATCTTAACCTTATTTTTGAACATGCTTGTAAGCATGGAGTGTAATTCTCACTGGCCCTTCCTCAGTTACGTAATCTCATGTAATTAAGCATTAACACACCTCCCTACTTACTTACATAATTAAGTATTAACATCAAGTGGAAGAAGGAACATCCAAGTCAAGTGAGGTGAAGGAAGGCTGTAGATTGTGTGTCAAAGAAAAGAGAAAAGCACTGACCTCTCTGGCTGGTTGAGGGGCGTGATCCTAATGCGCAACAGACGCAGTTTGTAGCGTGGCCCGATCACGTTCCCTGTGACAATCCTCAGAGAGATCTTCTGAATCGGGTACAAGTCCTCATCAAACTGGGCTAGTAATCGGGTAGAGGTGTACTGCTCAAATCTGTACAGCTTGCTGAGGGGAAGAGGAACAAACAAAGGATATGCTTGAAATCCTCAAGTTGGCCTACAGTCAGGGCTATTGTTAGGAATGAAGGACCCTATAAATATATTCTTTAATGGCAACAGTAATAATAATAATAATAATAATAACAACAATAAGAGTAATAATAATAATAATAGCAATAATAATAATAATAACAATACTGAAAAGAAATGCCTTCTCCCAATTAATTGTCTGAGGGAAAACCATCCCATTACTCACTGGTCCATCTTGGTTTCCACCATGTTCTTCCCGCTGTGGAGTCGGAGGATGACCACGCCCCAGCGTAGGTATTGGTTCCATGTCACAATATCCACCCTGTAGCTGATTTCTGGGGCCACGCAGAGAACAGTTCAGATTATCATCCCATTCCTCTCCAAAACTGCAGGGTCACTAAATTCATTATGACATATGATGATGACCACTAGGAAAGTGACACAACTTACTGCGGTATGGGAGTTCACTAGTAGTTGAGAAGAAGGCCCTGGTCTGTCCCAGTTTTAAGAGGTTGTCCCTCCAGGGGCTTAGGTCGTACCCTGGGAAAAGGAAAACATTTGGTCAAAGAAAATTGAAATCCAGATAGATATTTTACTTACTCTGCAGGAAAAGTAGGCGACAAGCAGCTTACACTGGATGACACACACACATAATTCAACAGAAACAACACTATATAATAGGGATGATGAAACACAGTTGTGATAGATTACCTTTGTGATAGATTATCCTGACAATAGTTTCCAAAAAGGAAGAACTGACTCTTAACAGCATGCACAGGCGGAAGCAAATTCAGTTTCTAATCCACATTTCCATAATGTTCTCTTACCCAAAACAGGACAGGAGGCAGGCTTGAAGGTCTCACACTGCAGGCACTGTCCGTTGAGGAAGTCACCGTAGGAGGAGCAGGGGTAGGCTGTGATGTTGCAGGTGCGGTTGAGAGCGCACAGGTAGAGGAACACAGAGCGCTGATGGTCACAGACAAAGTAGGCCTTTCCTGAGAGGGGATATGTGGATATGTGACGAGTGAGTATGGCCGCATAATGGATACATGCATGGGCTTTTAAAATAGGCTATATATACGTTTTTTGCATTCGAATTAAGAGGACTGGATTTGTTCTTCATTGAATGGTTATATATATATTTTTTTAAATTATGTAATCTTCAAAGATTCCTTGGTCATATCTTTGAGGCATAGTTACTAAATACTGATTCCGGCTGCAAATTTTACAAATGAAGTATACATTTTCCATCTATAAATAGTAAATTAATTTCTATAAATAGTAAATGGTAAAGTAAAGGAACCCAGCTAGGTGTATGAATGAGGTGCTAACCTGAGAAGATGGTCTTGGGACATCCTGGTTGGTCTGATCCTCCGTTGGCATAAAAGTCGATATGACCGTGAGCCCCTCTGAGCCCGAAGCCTACAAATACAGTCAGAGCACAGAGACATAATGTAGTGAGTAAAGGTGAACTGTAAACACCATAACCTCATAAATAGACCTCACAAGATTCACAAATAGAGTAACAGAATCCAAAGCCTCCTTTCCTCGTACCACAATGGAAATGATATGATATGACACTAAACAACAAATTCTCACATTCAGCTGTTCAACTGACTTTGTTATTGGAAATTCCTCACAGTTCAAGGAAGATGATTTATCACATAAAGTATCAAGTATTTATTACATCAACAAATTAAACCAAATACCAAAGAATGAAATCACCAAATTAAAGCCTCAGAATTATTGCCTGAATGGCGCCACCAAAAATCATTTGCAGTCAGACTCGGCATTATTGGGCAATTATGGTTGCATACTGTAGTTATAATCTCTGTATTCTTCTCACCATCCATGTCTGTGTGCAGGACATCCACAAACTGAGCATCACTGGGATCCAGGCGCTCCTCTGGGGGGACTCCAGCAAACATGGGCCCTGCAGGGTCCAGACCTAAGGGGGGGGAAACACAGTGTTAGGGGCTTGTTATACTTCTGTGACTCCATTACGACGTGTCTGTAATTTTGACTAAACAGAGTATTTAAGTATTTCGGATGATCATATGGAAATACTGTATGTTTAAAATTCCAAGACAGATTAATTCAAAATGCCCCCTTGATACTATGAAATCGTCTGTGACATGCAATGTAATGTAAAAATAATAGAATATTTGTATATTATACAAACTGAGCATCTGTAGGATATGTACGAGTTCTGTAAACAGTATCTCAGTAAACTGTCTCCGCCCCTCATAGACTGTGCCACCAAACCAGAGTTCTGTCTCACCTGTGATTCTGCCAATCTTGCCACCCAGCATCGCCCCTATGAACCCGGCCACATGCGCCCCAAGGCTGACCCCAATCAGGTGGATGGAGTTCAGAGATGCTCCCTCAGCCTTCACAAAGACAGAGACATACACAGAGGGCATGAGAGCTATGCCTTATTCCCCACAAGTTGAAGGAGAAATCCTTAACCCTGTAGTTGATGAAGTCACCGAATGCTGTCGGTAGGAAAAAGAATCAGATAATTTGATACAAGATGCTCTCTGGTGATGTGTGATTCTACACTAAGGCCTCTGACATCACAGGCAGGCAGTGATTTGCTGGATGAATGGAATGAATCGTGCCTGATCAGAGAATCACTCCCACTAAGCACTGGTCACGTTCGTGGGTTTAAACAGCACGTGCGTGTTAAGCATATTCCAAAAGGTTACTGCTAAGGATGCCCTTAGGAAGAGGATGCATCTTACAAACAGGACTACCGGTACATACTGTACTATGAGTACACCATTTCTATGCATAGATCACATTGATCGATACATAGATTTATTAAAAAACATAAAACCAGTACATTTAATATGCGTAAATAAATACATCATATACTGTAATCTATTCATTGTGTATACTGTACATATGCCCTTAGGAAGTGGATGCATCTTACAAACACAACATGTCATGTTGTCATGTCATTTTGGTGACATGTTCATGTCACTCTTAGGTACTGCAGACCTCATCATTTCTACACATAAATCACTCATTAGTTTTTATATTAAACAATAATAATAAATACATTTTATAAATGAATACATATTTTTCTAATACTATATCCATACTGTATGTATACATTTTCAGTGTATACATGAATATACAATGAATACATTCAGCTATAATGGTAAGACGAAGTACTATAAGAAACAATCATGGAAACTCACTTGCATCTTCTGAATGAAGCCTGTGATGTTGGCTGCGGTCCTGCGCGTGTTGGTGACAGCTGTGAAGTAGTTGAGGTTAGCGGCTCCACGGTTCCAGTCCACCACCAGGATGTTCAAGTCCTCCTGCCGGGCCAGCAGGTGCACAATGTGGTCGATCCAGATCGGCGGAGCCCCTGTGGGCCTGTAGCCATGGATGACAAAGGCCGTGGGTCTGGACAGGTTGAAGAGCGGCTGGGCCGTAAAACCGTGGTGGGGGAGTTCCTGGCCACACTCCAAGTTGGCACGCGTGTAGAGCAGCAGCCGTACGTACAGGTTGGTCCCGATAAATGACTCGTGGAAGTCCAGGTCAGTGAAGTTGTCACACTCGCTCTCCTGCCCTGGAATTGAAGAAAAAGAAGCTGCTTTGGTTACCCCATGTGAGTAGTTTGACCTCTCCTGTCTCTGCTGAGGTTTTCTGGAGCTCCTGAGGAGTCTAGTTGTCGTGTGTAGTGGAAAGTTATTTAAAGACATAATCATTGACAGGTATAATTACCCCCCTGCTATGTTAGGCTGCATGTCGCAGTTGCTCTAAACAGCACTTATGGATTTTACTTGTGAGTTGAAGGCTGGGCCACTTTTTTAAAAAAATCAATTTCCCTCTCATTGTCTCTCTCTCCCTGCATGTGCTGTTCTCCTGTCCCTCTAAAGAGATTGATACCTGATGATGTGGTTGTCAGCTGAGGTTTTAGCGACCCAGTTCCCTCATGTCATGTCTAGCCTTTCTGATCCTCCTAAGCTGACGGCACCACTGAGCTCCTCACACATGATGAGAGGGCTCGTCATCATCATCACCAGTGTCATGCCCTCACAGTTCATATTTTCTCCGTTCTCCTTGTCCCCTCTGTAATTGAGTCATCATTAAGACTGACCACCTGAACTTTTGACATCCCTGGCCTCACTGGTGGCCCCGGTGTCGCGCACAAAAAGCTCCCAGGGGCTTTAGAGGTGATCCGCGGTCTGTAATTAGCGAGTGGACGTTCTAGGCACAATTGGATCAGGCTGCTATAAAAAAGCAGATCATCCCACTTCTCGCTTGGCATATCCCCACGTTCCTGACACCACCGATCCCTGCCTGCCTGACCCTCATCTGCCAAGAAGAACAGGAGGTGACAGGTGCTTTACCAAGGGTGAAGGGGGTGAAGGGGAGGGGGGGGGGTCACTGCCCTTTGTCTGTTTACACCCCCCCCCTCCAAATCTCATGTGTGTGTTGATGTACACACTGCCCCCCCTGTGGTGCAGCTCATTCATGAAAAAACAGCAGGTCTGCAACAGGTCATTCGGACTGTCTGGACAGTGCAGTGGTAATGAATCATTGAGCACTTCCTAACAGAGGTGTGTATTTGTGTGTGTCCCTGGACTTGTATTTACATATACATCTCCACATACACTATGTCCAAATGTATCCATACACGTCAACATTTTTCAAAAGAGATGCAATAAACTTTTCTCTTTCAGACACTTAATGCTCAGAAATGTAATTTCTTTTTGCTGGTGTCAAGGGTTAGATACTATGACTCAGACTCCTTTCCTTGTTTACATCTACTAATTGCAACAACAACATCATGTTGACATCAAGAAGCCAGTCCTACCTCTACAGAGCATCAAGGCGCCCACCAGACACAAGACCTGAAGATAGAGCATCCTCATTGTGGCTCTGGCACAAGACTTGACGGACAGAGAGAGGGAGAAGGAGACTGAGAAGGGCAGAAAGATCAGGAAGGATGAGGTGACTGAGAGAGTGCTTAAAAAGTCTGAGGCGCAACAGAGGAGAACTCAGAGAAGTAGTGAGAAGAGAGGGAGGAGGAGAAGGAGGGGGAGGAGGAGGGAAAGCGGGCGGAGACTAAGAGATCAGTGGACTCTTACTGAGTCTTCTCACCGCTGAGTCTCGAAGCACTTAGTCGAGGATTCTCTGGCAACCTCTAGTCTAGAGAACTGGAGAAGAAAGGATATGTTGACTTTTGGGATGACTTCTTGGTCAGAAACAATTAAAGTTACGAGGTCAGAAACAATTACAGTTACGATAAAACAAAACCATGCCATGTTAAATATAAATGAAGAATGTAAACATTGAACATGGCCTAATGACTTTTAGATGACTTCAGACCATGTTAAGCAAATATGTGTGTCTGTGTATACATGCCCACAAATATACTGTATATACATATGTTTGTGTGTGTGTGTGTGTGTGTGTGTGTGTGTGTGTGTGTGTGTGTGTGTGTGTGTGTGTGTGTGATGTGTGTGTGTGTCTGTTTTGAGGGATGTAATTAGAGTCCCCCCAGGACCACAGGGTTGGAATAAAAGTCACCATTTTTTACTGCCAGTCATCTTCTAAAATACCGACACCCCCCACCCTGCTCTCCTCTTCTCTTCCTGCGTTATTCTCTGTGTACCACCCTCTGTATTCCACCCTTTGGTAAACATGCCAGGTTCTCCTCCCTAGTTTTGCCACTCAAACAGCGTGTGGGCATCAACTACTATTCCCGCTAACCTTAGGCAGGTCATCAACCACAAGGGTGGTTCCCTCACAAATAGCCCCAGGCAGAGAGAGAGAGAGAGAGAGAGAGAGAGAGAGAGAGAGAGGGAAAGAAAGAAAAAAAAGCCACATCAGCGAGTTTATTATTAGCGCCACAGGCACGGGCTGTGGTTAGCCAAAGTGCTCCCTGCTCCAACTGCAACCATTTACATCTCCATCATTTGCAACAGACGCACTGGATCAAGGGCCTAACTGTTGCGTTAAGACATATTGTGAATGAAAGGGGCTGAGAAATAAATAAAAAAAGAGAGGGCTAGAGGAAAAGAGAGAGAGAGAGAGAGTGCAAATGATATATGGGAATCTACATGGCCCCTACATTATGTTTTAAATAGGGTGTGATCATGCAGGCTAAAGAGGGCACTGTGACATTTGAAACTGAACAAGACTGATTAATCTGGAGCCATTTGATTACACAAATGTGCTACATAATCTATTATGCAATAGTTTCTGCGGCTAATGTGAAAAATTGTCACCTGTGGTCTGTATGGCCAATTTCAGATTTCAGGCCTATCCAATGTCATCCATATTACAGGATAGACAGGGCAGTTTCTCTTCTCTTTGTCCATAGTACATTTTATGAGACAAATGAAATAAGTGTGTTAGATGAGGTCTGTAATGATGTAAGGTGAGGACTGCGTGACCAGTCTGAGTAAAAACCCAGTGCACTGGTTGAGACGCTCAACAGGGTCACAGTGTAGAGTGTCTTGTGACTGCGGGAGGTTCAGGTTAAACACACTGCTGGAGGAGGTGTGTGATGGAGGAGGTGTGATGCTTGCTCGCTCCCCATGCCTGCTGCAACAGAGCCCTCATAACCTATATGGTGCACTTGGCCTGCAAATCCACACAGGTGAAGAGGTCAAGGCCTGGGTCAGCTCCAGTTTTTCATTTAAGCTTCCATACTTAGCCTCACTGGGCTAATTATCTTGTTATTAATATCCTCTGCTTTCCAAATATACTGCAGCATTTGCTGACCAGAATATGTGGCGCCTTCAGATATGTAATGTTATTGTAGGCAGACCATCACCACTAATTTATGAGGCGAATTCATGAAGCAAATACAATACAAGCCTAAATAACAAAAATGGAAGGATACATACTTACACAAACGCTGTTTCCCCTAAAAAAAAAAGAGTAGACTGTAGGTGACAAAATTGCGGTAATGATATTGCTGTATAAGTGGTTGTGGATGGGCTTACTGTTCATATAGTAACATTACATGACACCTGTTGGCCCAGCTTATTTGAAACAGAGATCAGAGGGGTAGATTACGTATTCCCACAAACCAGTCTCTGCTGATAACCCTAATCAAACGGAGGAGATCCAATTATACGGCTGGTGCGTATGCTATTTTGTCCTCTGGTTTGGCAGGAAGCTACACATAAGTGTGGATTTGGAACAAGTCAATAGGACATGTAGCAGACATGACCAAGAGTGAAAAATGATGGATTGTTTATTTTCTTTCTAAAATCTCTATTTTTGGATGGATCCAGTGACAGCGAGTGACAAAGGTCAAATGATATCAGAAAACTCAAGACTATTTTAGAACACTGACTGAACTTCTGATAGTTTCAGATAGTTCTGTGCCCATGGACTGAACGTAAAGGTAGGATAAACAACAGTGGATGTCATTGTTTTTGATGTTTCTTAGCAGACACTTGTGTCCAAAGCAGCTTGCGTCATGTTTGAGCCTACAACCACAAAACAGACTGCCACAGCTTTGTTGGTCTCCAGTTCAAGGAACGAGCCCTGAGCAATAAGATCATTTTTCCAAGGTAGTCAGTGAATGGAGATGAAGAGATTTATGAGGAGATATTTGCAGAATGTTACAAAAACTACGATGTGTCAGAAATGCGATTATCATCATAGACCTACAGTACTATCCTACCTTTAAGTTTATTTCATAAAGCCAGTTAAAGATTCAAGATTCAATTGTAGTCTACTACATCTCAGTATAAGTTTGTACAATTCTTGTGTTTTTGCTCCTTAATAAATAAATAAATATTAATTAGATAGTATGTTAAGTGTGTGTGGGTGCGTGTGTGGCTTCATCAGTTGATCTACTGCACTCTGTCTGTAGGTGAATTGATGAGGGTCCAGAGTAGGTGGAATCATGCTGCAAATGATGTTCTTCACAAGCTTTTCTAAACATTTACTCATGATGGGAGCGAGTAGCGAGTTCCACAGGACACCAGTTATTCGAGGTGTTAATTTTGCTTTTCTTCAGCACTGAAAAGAGGAAGGATAACTTGAAGCTGCTTGGCACAACCTATAGACCATTTCAGGTTCTAATTCCATAGCTGGATAAAACAATGCTTGAACATTCTATCTTGGTCCCCAACTA
>JASCQY010000218.1:0-17509 GCA_030264315.1 Sardinella tawilis
CTCTCTCTCTCTCTCTCTCTCTCTCTCTCTCTCTCTCTCTCTCTCTCTCTCTCTCTCTCTCTCTCCCCCTCTCTGTCTGTCTCTCTCCTCGCTCCCACCATGTCAGCTTGCATCTCTACCTCTGTTTTTTTTTCCTGTCTCTCCTCTCTTCTTTTTTACCCTGCTCCTTTTTAATACATCTTCCCGTTCTGCTGCTGTTTCTCTCCATTCTGTTCCCTGAAATCCCTCTTTTCATCCTTCTTTTTCTGTCCTCTCACTCTTTCTCCTGGTCCTCCTCCTTGTTTACCTTTATCTGCCCCTCTGTGTCTCTTTCTGCCCCTCATCCAACTCTTTTCTTCCCCTACACCGTACATCACCACCACCACCACCTAACTCTCACACAATCCCTGCCCTTTTCCCTCCACAGAAAAGCTGGCTGAGGCACAGCGGCGTTTTGCTACGCTGCAGAACGAGCTGCAGTCGTCGCTGGATGCGCAGCGGGAGACCACTGGCGCGGCTGGCCTGCGCCGACGCCGCGCCGTCTTCCACCTCACGCAGCAGGAGCGCTGCACGCACCGCAACATCAAAGACCTGAAGCTGGCCTTCAGCGAGTTCTACCTCAGCCTCATCCTGCTGCAGAACTACCAGGTTGGCCTCGCCTTCACGCTTCACACGGCCCCAGCACATGCCCTCACACATGCCAGTTAGCCAGTCAGTCACTTATTCACGGTGGTTACACTTGTGGTTGCCATTTCCACGACAACATTGGCGATGTGCAATAACAGAATACTGTGTGCAAGGCCAACTTAAGCACAAGGGCACTTTGCCGTCTCCCCCCAGGCCCATGTGTCCTCAGTGCTGCACTGTCAGCCACCCTCCCTTAGGGATTGACACATAGGGTCAGCTAGCAGATGGTGAGCAGTGTAGTAGCTATAGCAAGGCCAAAACAAGACAAACTGTTTATATATATATATATTTATATATATATATATATAAATAAATACTGAATTATAAATGGTGAAGTGAGGCATGTTTTTCTACAGTCTCGAAGTCTGCCAAAGGGAGTTGAATGGGAAAGTCATGTTTTTTTTGTTTTTTGCCCCCCTCCCTCTGTAGAATCTGAACTTCACAGGCTTCCGGAAGATCCTGAAGAAACATGATAAAATCTTCGAGACTTCGCGGGGTGCTGACTGGCGGGTCGCCCATGTGGAAGTGGCCCCGTTCTACACCTGCAAGAAGATCACCCAGCTCATCTCTGAGACTGAGGTAACACTCATGTTTGCATACTGTAGGCAATAGAGGAAATCAAAATAGTTTCTGTGATGTGTGTCACAGGGACAGAATTCTGTTAAATCACTTATTCAACGCACAAATCAAACATTCAGATGACATGTGGTACAGTGTATCTCACTTGGATGTCAGATCTGTGAATCTGATGATCATTTAACATCAGTAACATCATTTTTATTTTTGTAGCTTTTTCTGTTGGAGTGCTAACTAAAGTGATGTCCTTTTTATTTCCCTCTGAATCTGCCTATTTTTGTCTCTTTTTTTCTGTACTCTCTCTCTCCCCCCCTCTGTCATACTCAGGCCCTGGTCACCACAGAGCTGGAGTGTGGGGACCGTCAGAGAGCCATGAAGCGGCTGCGGGTGCCTCCTCTGGGTGCAGCTCAGGTCAGCCCTAGTTCCTCCTCAGGCACCCTTCTAGCCCTCCACATCCAGCACACAGCATCATAGCATTTACAGCAGTTTCAACACAGTAAATCAGCTGTTTTGGGGAGTGAGAACCTTAGCCTCTAGCCCTTTTATCTGGTTACAGGATGTGGTATGAGTCAAAAAAAATATATTTTGGTTTGTGTTGAAACCCACTCACTAAATTTTAATATACACCCTTTCTCACCCGTTTTTGTGACCAGAAGAAAGAATTTCTTTTCAGCCACACACATCAGTAGGAATGTGGCTAAATATTTTATGAAAAAGAACATGACTACAAAGCTGAAAATAGATATTGATGTTGATTCCATCAACAATTAATTTTTTTTCTCTACCTCCATGTATTTTTACAGTTGAGTGCCTCACAAGCAATCACATTTCCAGTTGTTATGGTCTAGAGATTACTTCAGTAAATCACATTTATATTACAAAATTAGACATTTAGAATGTAAAAGTGTCACATAATATTTCTGGAAAGATCTTGGCAGGCTGCTGAGACTATAGGTTTGATTGAAGTGGTCTCTGCTTGTTTGTTTCCGTAGCCCGCTCCTGCGTGGACCACCTTTCGAGTTGGCTTATACTGTGGAGTCTTCATAGTCCTCCTCGTCACAGTCGTCATCATAGGTGAGTTAGTCCCTGTAGATGCAGGGGGAGCCCGAGGTGTAAACACAACTGTGCAAAGATATTGAATGCAGACACACACACACACACACAAACATACAGACACACATACACACATACAAAGCAATGCTGAATGTCACTAAAGCTCATTCCATTTTTCATCCAAAAACATTGTTCTCAAATCTATCTGTTTAGTCTCCAAAAAATGCATTTATTCAAGCCAAATTTTTTTTCCCCGGCCTCTGACCTTGTCAAATTGTCTTTGCCGTCGCCATGTGTTTCTTGTCCAGGCGTGACGAAGATCATAAGCAGTGGCGAGCAGAACGTGTGGCCGCTGGTGCGCATCTATCGGGGTGGCTTCCTGCTCATCGAATTCCTCTTCCTGCTGGGGATCAACACCTATGGCTGGAGACAGGCCGGAGTCAACCACGTTCTCATATTCGAGCTCAACCCCCGCAACAACCTCTCCCACCAACATCTCTTTGAGGTGAGCCCCTCAGACAAGCAGCCCCTGAGAGAGATTGTTTACATCTGTCAGAGGCCGTCTTTCCCAAAACCATAGTTGCTGATTAAATTGGCCACTTTGTCAGTTGCAATGCAGTTGCCCATTTGAACCAGTTAAGTTGGTCTAGGGGAAGATATAGTTCTGTGTTGGTCAGATATCTCTTTAGATTACACTCTGCCTGCACTAACACTTTGTGCCTCAATGCAATACAGAGCAATTCAAAAGGAAAAAAACAGCAGTGCAAACAAAATGGTGCATTGAAGGGTATTCAAATCTACACATAGGCTGTCCTTAGTTCAGTTGCATGCAATGCTGACATTGCTTAAAAGAGGATCCCCATTGGCACAGCACTCTGACAAGCACACTCAAAATGTCTTTGTGTGAGACTTACATGCATATTTGCACACATTGTATGGTACTTCGTGTCTGGCAGGACCAAATTTCAAAATTCTTGAACACATGATTGGGGGGGTGGGGGGTGATGAAAGTAGGACTGGCTATAGCTTTAGCATGTGGAACATCAAATGCATTCATATCTACAGTAGATGTCCTCAAGTGACTTTCAAAATAACACCCTTACGAGCCCACCAATTAGTCATGGAATGCTGAGGAAGCTTGCTTGTTTATTGAGTATTTGTTTTTCCCGTCACTTGTTTACAAGTTCATTTTACTAGTGATATATAGATGATTCACCTCTTCAGCCACACAAATTGTCTCATTTTGTTAAAAAATTCTGTGGTGTATAACTGGAATGTATGTTTAAATGCCATGGATTGGAAAAGCAAAGTGTTTTGATGAAGAGAAAAAAAATATGCTTGACATCCTGTTTTTTTCTTAGTTATCTATCTATTTATTTATTTATTTGTTTGTTTTTTTATATTATTCTAAGGCATTCTCTATCCCATGCTATGTCTCTGTTGAACAAGCACTTTCTTGGTAGGGAGCTGTCAATTGTAGTTGAGTGTTTATGATCAGTGGG
This sequence comes from Sardinella tawilis, assembly GCA_030264315.1. Lineage (NCBI taxonomy): Eukaryota > Metazoa > Chordata > Actinopteri > Clupeiformes > Clupeidae > Sardinella > Sardinella tawilis. The sequence goes on from JASCQY010000218.1 coordinate 3,798, forward strand.
GGCATAAACTCGTGTTCCACAGAACAGGGTACCATGTAGCTGAGCAAAGACCGACAGGATGGCATGAGGTCAGCATAGAGGGCTTGTTCTGCCCCCTGCTGGATTGGTTCACTATTTAAAAAAAAAAAAAAAAAAAGAAAAGAGAAGAAAAAGTTGCATATGCCCAGCATCCACAACACCTGCACACTTTGCAAAGCTCATACGCCCACGCCTGGACCCCTCTGATCCTTATTGCATCCTGTGTGCAGATCGCCGGCTTCCTGGGCGTGCTGTGGTGCGTGAGCATCCTGTCGTGCCTCTTCTCTAGCCCCCTGCACGTGCCCATGGCGGCCAACCCGCTCATGCTCTACGGCTTCTTCTTCCTCTTCCTCATCAATCCGCTCAAGACCTGCTACTACAAGTCCCGCTTCTGGCTCCTCAAGCTGCTGGTGAGTGCCCTGACCTGGCTATGGGTGCACATTAACATGTTACTGGTGCTGTACAGTACATGAAATAAAATAGATGCTGTTGTTACAGGAAAGTAAAAAGATATGAATGAAAATTAGTAAGTTAGTAAAAATAAAAAATCAGCTATAGGTGTATAAATTCAAGTGCATCTGACTGAATGTGCCTGAGCAGACAAACTTAATGATTTTGTGGAAAGCCTTTCCAGAAGGGTGGAAATTGTCATAGCGAACCCATGCTTATATGTAATGCGATGCCATACAAGTTCCTGTGAGTGTATTAATTGGGTACTAATTACTGGTGTCTACATAGTACAGTAGTATGTATATTAGTAGTATGTAGTAGATTATCGCAAGATGTAAAAATTCCTTTTTAAAGAGAAGTGTACATAGTTTTGTTTGTTTTTGTTTTGTTTTGTTTTTTTGTTTGTTTTTTTTAAGTGGAAAGTATGCAATTTTAATGATGTAAGCCTAACTCAAAACAATGACGTGCACTTTTCCAAAACCTTTTGCTGGTGAGCATGCACACACAGGACACGGCGTAATCTCTTTAGAGGACGGAATAATCGTCTCCAATAAAGCAGCCATGTACAGTACTTGCACAAGACCTAAATCTAGCAAAGCTTAACATGCTCCATTGCCTCATTTATTTGGCTTAACGCAAACTATGGTTAAAACAACCCACACAAAATATACGTGCTCACCAAATGCAAACGCAAATGCTAGATGTAAAAGAATCCAAGAAAATACCACAGTGTGTCATGAGAATCTTTGTAAGATTAAACTTCAGATAATTGTTACTATTCGGTTATTAAAGTTTTGATGCAAAGGAGTATTGTTGCGCTCTAGATGTAAAATCATTTTGGTCAGGTGCGTGGAACCAAAAAAGTTTGCAGTGTTGAGGAGGGTCGCACACTGAAAGAGTGACACAAAGTCCACAAAAAAAGGATTTTTTTTTTAAGAGCAGAGCAGACGTTTCAGCAGCAGCTGTCCTCAATGTTCTCTGTGAGCACAGAAAGCGTTGTGGAAAGCTACTGCTGAAACGTCTGCTCCAAGAAGTCGGGGAAGGCCGTACCCACACATCCAACCCCCCATTACACACCCACATAGAGGGGTATTTTCGTTCGCTTTCCTTTGCTTCTCTTGCGCTCTTCTCTTTTGTTCAACTCTTCCTCATCTCCCTCTAGTTCCGGGTGGTCACAGCTCCGTTCCACAGGGTGGAATTTGCAGACTTCTGGCTGGCTGACCAGCTGAACTCTCTGGGCATGGTGCTGATGGACCTGGAGTATATGATCTGCTACTACAGCATGGACTTCAACTGGTCCAATCCATATCACATGGACATCCAAGGTATCAGGCATTGGAGATAAAGTATGTTAAACTGATTAAAATCACTGTCCCTCTAGTCACTCTCATCTTCATACTCAGGCAATCTATACTGTAGTCCAGGAAATCAATCAATCTTAGCTAGAAAGCTATAGACAAATAGGTTATGATATATAGTTACTGTATGATAAATAGCTCAAGGTCAATGGATAACATCCATTACCTTACCTGTTCATAGGAAAATATTTATTTAAAATACACACACATAATACATAACATCAGCCATAACATTCCATCAAACATTTATTTAGAGCATCTGTGTTCTGTATGCTGATTGGTCACCTTGGTTGTCATTCACAGGAGAAAGCCAGTGCCACACTTACTCATATGGCGTACGGGCGGTGATCCAGTGCCTGCCCGCCTGGTTCCGCTTTGTGCAGTGCCTGAGGCGTTACCGTGACACCAAGCGTGCCTTCCCTCATCTGGTCAACGCCGGCAAGTACTCCACCACCTTCTTTGCGGTCACCTTCACTGCCCTCTACCACACACACAAAGGTAAGGCACTGGGTTTTTAAATAGGGATCTATGTTCAACTGGGGCGCTGTAAAGCACCCTCAAAGGCTTTCTTTCATAAATAAAAATGAATTTGCGTGAATATGTCATCTTTGAATGTGGCAGCAGTACAACAGCCATAAAAAAGACTTTAATCCCCTGCCTCAGAAGATCTGAATATCATCATCATTTAGCTAGCCTGGCCAAACTGAGTAGCTAAATGACCTTGATCTTTAACCTTAATGTCATTCAGCCATAAATGGACTCTGTGTTAACTTTATTTATTTATGTATTGACTCATCTGGCATTAAGCCACTGAAATGGGCCTGCCTGCCAGAACAGAGATTTCAGCTTGAAACTGCAGATGGTCCTATTTGCCCTAGAGAAACAGCATTTGGGGCTTGTTTAAGCTTGTTCATATCCAGAGTCAAAGGCACTGCTTCCAAGTAGCTGGTGCAGTTTGTGTTCTTTTCCCATTTGGTGATGTCTTCTTTTGGTAATGCCACTGGTTACAATTCAAGGAAAATGCTGACAAGGAATGAAACTGAAATTGAGATTCCTTGCCCCTATGAATTAGCTGTTCTTTAGCTGTTCTTTAGCTGGTATCTTCTTGTTGTTTTGCATACCAACAGCACTTGGTGACCTTGAAAAACCAAGGCAATGGGTTGAAATGTGCTGGAATTAGGGATCCTCTAGGGCCTCAGCTGGGGGTGGGGGTCAAGCAACCCACACATTGATGAATGAATAAATGCTTTTCTGCAGGTGAACTAGAGAAAACAGTGTTTTTCTACATGATGATCAGCTGCCTGGTGGCCAGTTCTTGCTACACGCTCATCTGGGACCTGAAGATGGACTGGGGTCTGTTTGACCGCAACGCTGGAGAAAACACCTTCCTGAGGGAGGAGATTGTCTATCCACAGAAGGTAAGACTGAGCTCTTACCACAAACTACATGTAGCGGATTGTGTTGTGGTGAAGTACCTTGTAGCACAGTCACTCTCATGAGGTTATTTTTTTTAAGCTTGTTGCAGGTTGCTGAGTGGGCACTTTGTTCAAACTTAAAACCCATTGGTTCTCAGTGTATTCAGGGCTTTTTCTTTCATTGGTCCTCTTGACACCAGGCTGCGAGAGTACGTAAGCGTGGAATTCGGTGGTGCTGTAACCCACAGTTAAACAGTTCTTTAAACTTTTGTCTCGCCCACTTCTCCACCCTGAGTGCAGCGTTACGGTAACCCACATTTACGTGGTATGGCACGGCTAGTTTTGTGTCTGGTCCCAGAGTGAGCACTCCACCCCTGCAGTGTTACAGTAACCCATATTTATGCTGTACTGTAGCTCATCGCTGCTTTGTCTAGGAGGGCTTCCAGCCCACAGAAAAGTGAAAAGTACTCCCAACATGGAATGTATTGTTAGCCCGAGCATGTGTAGCAATGTGAAAATATGATGTTCATGCCGCCAGTATCTTTTTTTTTTTTTTTAATCTAGATTAAAGTTGGACAAAGGCAAAGGCCTTGGTGTGTGAGCTGCCAAACCAAATCTGGTTAAGTCTGTTAAGTTAACTGCGTAAATGGAGTTTGAGCACGGTTGGTGAATGACGCCCAATATAAGCGCCCATCCACCCACTGTGCAATGGCAGGCCTTAAAGGAATTATCTGGAGTGAATCAGCACACAGCCTTGTCGTTTCATGTTGTTAAGTGCTGTCGATAGGTATGAGAACGACAGGTAGGCTGAATAGCGAAACAGCAGCCGATGCTAACTGATGAGGGCATGTCAGTTTCGTTTTGACATGCCCCTATCTGTTAGCTTTAGCGGGCAGTTCATGAATTCGGTCGTAGTACCTACTGCCTCTGATGCCTATCGACAGCACTCGGCAGCCTCAGACAACAGGACTACGGGTTGATTCACTCTGGATAAACCCTCTAAGAGAAGCCATGATGATTTACATCATGCCTTACACTATGTGTTCAATGGGTTCATGGAGAGTTTTGGTCAGGTGTGTATGCATGTAGGCTGTGATGGGATGGCCAGTCAGTGTGGTGCTGTGTGCTGGTGTTCAACAGGCGTACTACTACTGTGCCATACTTGAGGACGTGCTCCTGCGCTTCGCCTGGACCATCCCCATCTCCGTTAAAGCCGTCACCAGCTTCCCTCACATCTCCGATATCGTCAGCACCATCCTCGCGCCACTAGAGGTCTTCAGGTGGGGACAACACACACACACACACACACACACACACACACACACATGGGCATTTGGGCACCTAAACACAGAAGCGCACTCCTTCTACACCTGACTGTGATTCTGTTTTCACGTAATGGCCACTTCTGTCCATGCTATGCAAGGACTCTGAGGAAGATGCATTAAGCATCGAAACGTTAGTCCCTTTGTGCACCTTAATTAAAATCCAGCTAGTGGTACATCAATGCTACTGTTATGCCTCACTTGGACTTTCCTCTTTCCCTCTATTGTTTCCATCTGCCATGCAGACGGTTTGTGTGGAACTTCTTCCGTTTGGAGAACGAGCACCTGAACAACTGTGGAGAGTTCCGTGCAGTGCGGGACATCTCGGTGGCGCCGCTCAACGCTGATGACCAGACGCTGCTGGAGCAGATGATGGACCAGGAGGACGGCGTCCGCAACCGCCTGGGCAAGAAGAGCTGGAAGCGGAGCTACAGCATGTCTCTGAGACGGCCACGCCTAGCCTCCCAGTACGTAGTAGAAGAAAATACACATACACACACACACACACACACTTTATCCCTCTCTTGGCCTACTGTTGTTCTTTCATAGCAGAAGTGCTGTGTAGTTTACATGGTCTCATAAGTAAAGATGTTTTTAGCAGTTCTGCTTTGATCTAAGTGACCACCATTACTGTACTTAATGGCTGAGTCTAAAAGTCCACCCTTACAGACTCACAGACTCAACTAATTTTGTGAGGATTTAGGAGCGTCAAAATGTTGTCAAAATCTTTGAGGGCTCGGTTGTGCCCTTTCTAAGGTCTTTCCCTAAGTCCACATTGCATGCAGACTTTGCTACTAACTGTAAGAGAATTACCCACAACTGTAGCGAATTACCCACAGTCTGTAGCTGTGACGTGAAGCACAGGAGAAGCATGCAATTGTTAAAAAAAAATCACTTGCAAATAATGTACAATTACAGACACAGGTGTGGTTTTAACGTGACTTCAGTGTTGTGAAGTCAACGATTTATCACAAGTGGTGTCCCAATCATGCAAACGCAGGTGATTCATTAAACAGCGTTATTTTGTAAGCCCTTGAGGGCTCAGGGCTTCAGTTGGCAGCTGCCATTGTCTGTAATTGTCCATCAGGGCTTTTCCGTCTCCCATCCTCTGTTCCCATGCTTTTCCTGCGATCTCTCACTAACACACTCTCTCTCTCTCTCTCTCTCTCTCTCTCTCTCTCTCTCTCTCTCTCTCTCCCTCCCTCTCCCCCTCTCTCTGTCTCTCTCGCAGGTCTAAGATGCGTGACACTAAAGTCCTTATAGAGGACACGGACGATGACACCTGACATCTTCCACCGCGGGGCCTTCGAGGCTCCGCCCTAAAGACACCGGCCCTGTGGAGGCCACAGCTCTCTCAGCTTTTCAATCAGACATCACAAAGTGGCCTGTCCACCTCCACACACACTTCCCAGTAACACACACGCTCGCATACACATATGACATGAACAATGATATGACCATTATATTGAGAGAGAGAAAAACTTCCACAGTCAAAGGCAAAGGCGGCCAAGTTACATTTTCCATTCAAGCTGACATGTAGACACACACATACACAGTCAGGTGACGCATCAGTGACAGCCATGCCATCCAAGTAGCAAGAAGTAAACAATGAAGAGCGCTTGCAAAGGATTTCTGAGACCCAGGAAGCCAACGACCACCTTTGTAAATATTGACTTCTCAGAGACCAGAAACCATAAACATTCAGTAAACACTTGTGCAGAGGCATCATATTGTCACAGGCACCTGCAATTGCTCACACACACACACACATGCGCGCGAACATGCCACTTTTTCCCATTCCTGTTTTTTTGCTCATCTGTCACTGCCTTGAGGTTTTTTTTGTTTTTTTTTAATTATTTTCCAGAGGAGGGTAAACCTTCCAAAAGACTGCTCAAATGTTGTAAATATCACAAGCTACATGGGCAACTATTATTATTATTAATCAATAATCACAAATAATGTAATTGACCTGAGGCAGAGACTCCCCAGGCTGGACACTGATCTCTCTTCTAAGGCAATCAGTCTGGTTATACACCAGTGTCTGTGGATCTGTTGTTTTATGTGAATTTATTTAAAATTTCTGGATGAAGACAAAGATGAAGACAATTATTGTGATATTAATGTGGCGGTCCCAGGTGTATGTATGCCACGTTTTTCCTTTTTTTTCTGAAAATAGTTTGAATGTACATTTCATTGTTATTTATGCGAAGGAAATATGCCTTGAAAGTTGCCTAAGGATAGGGATATTTTTAAAGTTGGAGAAAGTTTCTGACCCCCACCCCCAAACACACAGACACAGAGTCTTCTCAGCATGGCTTTTGAATCTGAGGAAATCCACAGGTGGCATCCATAGGCTGATTGTCCATGAACTGTCCTACTTCTGCATCACAGCAGAGCAGAGCAGAGCATGTTAGAGAAATGCCACTTCACTGTTTCCTTAGTGCTGTGCAGAGAGACTGCTGTGCAGACAGTGTGCCCCCCTACGCCGCTGGAGTAATTTTTCTTTGTTTTTAATTAAGCCAAAATTTCAGAACATTCCATTAGCACTTTGATTTTGGGAATAGTTGGGGAGTGCATGGCCTTTATTTTGAAGACTTACAAGAAGGCATACAACTTGGTAATTATTCCCCCTGTCCATTGTGTAACAGTGCTCCACCTGTAAGTACACCCATCTTAACCCACAAACAACAACAACAACAAAAAAATCCTATCTCAGTGCTGCCTGTCCGTATTTCTGTGGCAGTATCCCAAGCCATTTCCATGAGGTAAAACTCACCCATGTTTTAAATGCACGGGTCTTGCATCCTTTGAATGCCACCTGTGGGGTTTTGTAGCTAACATGTATTGGCAGGCGTTTAATTGACGTGTGGAAGCACCATGGTGAAGCTGTTGTGCGGATTTCAGGGACTTGATGTTCTGTTTTCAAACTGACCTGTTTTCCAAAAGCATCACAGGACTTCCCTTCCCGTTGTAATGTCATTTGCAGATCTCCTTTTGCTACCATGACCCGGGTCATCGAAGGATAACTTTGTTCTTTGATGCTTTTGGGAAACAAGGCCTTAATATGCTACCTTCTGATCTGATATCCGACATCCGAAGAACTTGTCTTAAGCAAGTGTGTGGATGGATTTCTTGCAGAAGAGCCAATCAAAGGAGGTGGCTGTGAAGTGAAGTGATGTGATGAGAGAAGTCTGTTACATTCCAGGAGAGACCACAAGATATCCATGGCCAAACCAGGAGCAGAGAGAAGCCACTGCTAAACACTTCCTAATTAAAAGCCACATGTACACTGAGCTCTCTTTGCCCGGCTCCTGAGTTAGGGGAACAGTACTCCATTCCGAGGCCGTGGGAGTAATCAGGTACTGTAAGACCTGGAGAAATGTCTGTGTCAAGGTCCTTCAGAGATTGATCAAGCCTACTGTAAATACCATGGACCAACAACAAAAAAAACACAAAAGGTAACTGTGGATTTTGTCTTTTGTTTCAGTTTTACTATGAATGACATTTTGTTTCAAAATGGTGAAGGAAGGACCTTCTGTGAACTGTTAAGAATTCTCATGGGCCATCAGTTTCTGTTCTGTCTCGTGTGCTTCTTGTACTGTTGTATTCTTTATTCCTGGCCACTGTAACCTCCCACAGGAGAGGAGGCTTCTACTTGCATTTACCCTTCTATATGTAAGAGAAGGAAAAACAAAAGCATTGGGGCTTGTCTCACTCTCCCTGTTACAGTTTTTGAGTAAAAAGATCAAACAAGTTACTCTTCTGTTGTGCATTTTCAATAGATTCTTTGTCTGGGCAAGCATTTGTGCACATCTTTGGAATCATCAGGTCACATCATTTTCACATTTTATTTTGGTTACTGACAAGTTTAATAGCCATATGGCAACACAAAAAATGTGTTCAAATGCTACATCTTAAACAAGGTCTTTAATTCCCTGTAAATGATTCAGCTGTATGCCAACAATACCCAAGCAAAGACTAGGCTTGTAGCTTCCTAAACATGAGTGAAACATCAGGGCTGCCTAGCCCTACCTACCTTTCTCACATTGGCCTTAGGACCAAACAGACCCAATTTAAATAGCAAGCGTGACTACGCTGTCTAAGAAAGAGCTTGTCGCACCCCAAAGATAGTTTGGATTTAAGGCTGCTAGGGGTTTGGAAAAGCCTGCTGTCATGAAGACCTGCATGCTCTAATGCTAAGCCTCACCTTCTGAATTTGGTGGTCACAATCAAGGGTTTATCTTGGCAAAGCCAAATCTACATAAACTCTGGGCTGTTTTCTCTTTGCCTTGTCCTTGGTGCATTAAATTAGCAGCAACGTCGTAAAAGGCATACCTCCATTTTACCCTTCAAAAGAGCTTGTCGTAGTCTGTGAGACAATCTTGAGGTAAGAAAACAAGAAAACTTGCAGCTGATGACTCCTTTGCGTAGACAAAAGAACAGACTATTCCTCACACGAGGAATGAAGGGAGGGTGTGGGCAATGGTGTTCAGTACAATAACTTGTGGAGATGAACAGTCCAGGTTTGGGTACCTCAATCACAGAGGCACACCAGTGAAAAGGAGACTCTTTATTTTAGGTCCAGCACCATAGCCGCAGGGTTCTCCAAGTACGACCTCCAGAGGTTAGAGAACCGGCACATAGTGGCTCCATCAATTATGCGGTGGTCCGCCGACCAGCTAACACTCATTATGTGGGCTTTGGTGACATCACCCTGAGCGTTAAATCTGGGCAGCACCTGCAAATAACAGAGGGTCTTTGTCCGAACTCGCATTTCTTCAATATGCATGCATGTCCTGTCTTGAGGTATACTGTACAACAGAGTACTAGTGAGAGAAATGGTAGACTGAGGACCACAAGTGGCACAAATGTCTAAGTAAGACAGACACTGAGTGCAATGATCACTGAACACATGCTTCAGCAAGAGCTATTCACTGTCAGCATAAAAAATACATAAATAGACATCACACCTGGATCTTTCCTAAAGCTCCTATTGCCACTTCCGGAGGCAGGATTACTGGCTTGGCATAAGTCCCACCAATCTACAGCAAAGAGAAAAAAAATCAAAGGAAATTAGATCAGTGGATAATATCTTTAAATGTGTTAAAAGTCATGATATTCCTTTGAGGAGAATTCAGCCTCTCACCGAGCCAATGTTGGACAGGGTGAAGGTGCCACCCGTAAGATCCGTAGTGCCAAGCTGGCCTGATGTGCCCAGATTCTGTAGTCGATTGAGCTCCACAGCAATATCAAAGATGCTCAGTGTCTGGACACTCTTCACATTGGGCACAATGAGACCCTGAGGAGTGTCCATGGCAAGTCCAATGTTGTGAGAGGCCTGAGGTTAAAATGAGGAGCATTCAACAGGGTCTTAATGTTCAACACATACCAGACAAGTTTGTGGAGTCTTATGGAGCTCCACCTACAGTCACCGATTTTAGATTACATGTAGATTTCTTTGTAAATCAACAAATAGGAACCAGTGACCATAATTTTCTTTCACTTGTTGACTGACAAGGTAATAAACTATTTCATTAGGTTCATAGTGAGTTTGAGTTCGACTTTCGATTTTGTTCTGCAGAGGTCGACGCTAGCGCATCTTACAATCACTGTAAATTTTCCCATAGGGGGAATGTGTCATGTAGCCATAAAAATGTCTAAAAAGTTTACCTGGTAACTGTGGGCATGTGTCTGTGTGTGGCCACCATCTGTGTGATGGTTCATGTTACTGACAGTCTGGCTGAAAAGAATATCTGCGTGTTTGTTTGACGCACCTTGTAGGTGATGTTCTGGCAGGCTTCATCCACAGAGGCATTGAGGATGGGAAAGTGGAGCAAACCCAGTGACGCTGCCTGTTACAAACCCCCATGAGCACACGTGAGAACAAAAAAACAGAAAGGACATTCAGCACCATCTTTCATTGGGATTTTGCAATGAGTGGACTGTGGGGTGGCTAGGAGTGAATACTGTAGTTCATTCTTCTACCTTGATGAAGAAGGGCATGTAACTGAGCTTAACGCCACGAGACTCAGCAAGACCCCTCAGCTCCGTCCTTAGTCTTATGAGATGGGTCACATCTACCTCATCGCAGTAGCCAAAGGGAGGGATCTTCAAAGCAGCAGTCATGGTCTTCACCATGGCCTTCTGGATACCTGCACATGTAAAAAAATTTAAAGCTACACTATATGCCATGGTATGGTGAACTGTGTTCATCAGTCATCAGAATGGCATATAGTGAAGAGAGTTCATGACAATGTACTGGGGGTTTGACAACAATAGCATCTGAAAACTGAAGCACATCTGTACATAAAACTTAAATTCAATACAAATACTGACAGGCATGTGGATAGATAAAAGGATGACTATAAGCTTACATCGTAAAAAAAACAAATGTCTTAAAAATAAGTCCCTGAACTCCTCAAAAAAAGCATTAAGAGACAATTAAGGGACTTCTTTTACACACTTGGAAGTTTTGGAAGTGGAGTGCCTTAAAGCTCAGCACAGACATACACTTAAACAGGATAATTACTCAGGCTCACCCTTGAGTGGTTCTGTGCGGTCCTTCCCTGTAAAGACGGGCCTAGGGGCTGTCACCGTGGGGGAGCTGCCAACAGGTGCTTTGGCCACCTTGGAGGTGGAGGGTGCTCTTGTTCTCACTGCAGCGGTCGGAACCTGCTGCTCTCCCTCATAGGGAAGAATGGCTCCTGTCTGCTTGGCCAGGAAGTTGAGGATGTCCTCTTTCAAGATGCGACCATCTTTTCCTGTTCCCACTACCTCACTGAGTTTAATCTGGGGTAAAAGAGATATTATACTCTAATGAATTGTTTGAGCTGTAAGCTACAGGTATATGATATGACAGTTGTGAAACTCGCTAGTGCTAATACTGACAAGTTTACACATTTATTCATGGTAGAGAGATTAGTGTGTCTGAAAATGGCGAAACTATCCATCTACTGTTTAAAATCATTTAAAGATAAGGCTGATACAGTCACCTATTTGGAATTCTTCCTCTGTATACTACACACAGGCCCTCCTTTTGGCAAACAAAAAACATGCCTTTGTGATCTGTATGTCTAATGGGTTATGGTATGTGCATTCTGGTAGATTTAGTGTATAGTTCGGGATGAATTGTATTGCTAATAGGCTGAGCTGCATTCACCTACATTGTTCTCCATGGCAAGGCGCCTGACAGCAGGAGTGGCCTGGGTCTTATGGCCTTTGATTTCCTGATGTGTGTGTTGGTGGGCCACTGCAGGCGTTTCCACCACATCTTCCTCTGTAGAGCCTTCTGAAAGGAGCATGTGCCACAAAGTATTTTTAACTGTTTACAGTGTATCAAATCGCACTGCATCGCATTGTGATAAAATTAAATTGTACTGTATCACACTGTATCGCAATAGGTGGGATAATCGGATTGTATCTCATCACTGGTAATTTCATGAATCGTTGAATGTATCGAATCGCTGGCAGTGTATCGAGATGCGCATCGTCGATGATGAAGATTCTCATCCCTAGTTTACACACCACATTGAGCCTCAAGAGGATTTCCATCGTCTGAACTCTGAACTAAGATTCTTGACAGTTCAGAATTCCAGGAGTAGCTTAATAATTTGAAAACTGAATGCTCATCAGATTAAGAGCCCCAATTAAAATGGCAACAAGAACAACTCTCAACCATGAGCTACTAAAACAGCACTTTACCATGAGCTCTGTCAGTCTCAATATCAACCAGAGGGGTGCCAACAAGAGCCGTGTCTTCCACATCATAGTAAAGCTTCCGAATGACTCCATCATAGCGGCTTGTGATGGTAACTGAAGCCTTGTCACTTTGGACTTCACATATGCTGTCAAACTGGGACACTTTATCTCCTTCTTTTACATACCTAAGAAAAAACAAACAACATCCTCATAAAATAACAAAAATGCAATGACGAAGTAAAATGAAGTCTACAAAACAGACTCATACCATTCTTTCACAGTCACCTCCATAATGCCTTCACCAATGTCAGACAGTTTGAAAGGTAGAATTTTCCCATTGTTTCCTGAAGAATTTGGGCAAGGGAGTCAGTTATGAAAAATATCGAAGGCTTCGTAGAGTAAATATAGTATGATACCCAGCTTACTGCAATTAGTCCAAAAATGTCTCCACTGTGTTACTTCGAAAAGTGTGTGGATGTGGAATGTAGGCTCGGGTCCAGGTGGCTGCAGCCTTGGACAGCTGTACCGGTAGGTGAGCTGGGGCTTTGATCGGAAAATATAAAACATTTGCATCATTACTGTCATTGCTGTGAGCTTTTAAGTCACTACTCACCAGCAACAGTGTTATAGGCTACAGTAACTTTTTCAATGTCTTGTAACTTATTACTTTTCAGTTTTGCAATAGCCAGGTCAAAATTTTTCGGCCTACTTAACGTTACTTACTGGACTAGGGGATGACAACTGATTTCTTTCATGCAATGCCATTAACCTTACCACTCTTCTCAGAATTCGAAGACAACCCCGTGCTGTTGTCGTCGCCATTGCACTGATGCTAGACTATTCCATAAAATATAACTAGCATTTACGTTTGTAACACGCAGGCGTACAAACCAGGAACTAGGCAACATCCCCAGACTGCAGGTACTCTGGTCGACATCAAGGGGGCAGGCTTTCTTAAATTTAGTGCAAATTTTGTTTGTTTTGTCACCATTTATCCACCCCACACACCTCATTTCATATTTTGCAGCTGTTTAGTCTGGATGCAGTACACTCTCAATTTAAAAAAAATGTCAAATAAAAAACAGGATTACTTCAGACTTTAAAGTAGTTTATATTGTTTAATGACAACGTCACCCACTGCAACTGGTGCCAGTGGTACAAAGTAAACGTTCTGAGTTAAAAAAAAAAATTATTAATCACAACAAAAAACTCTCTTCTTCTATTCTTTAACACTGTGAGCAGACAGGCCTTCACTGACTGTGCTGAAGCCAGGCCTCAGGGCTGCTGACTGTTGAAAGTTATTTTTTTTTTACAAACACTACCATTGTGTAGCCTACCATCTGTTGTTACTCAATTCAGGTAGTAAGATCTCTATATTACAGTTTTTTCCAATTGTTTACACACAATTTTTAAAACAGGGCTCTTTTTTTCTAAACTCCTCACACAATTAA
>JASCQY010000218.1:43043-57239 GCA_030264315.1 Sardinella tawilis
TGCGTTTTCTTGAATAATACTTGGGCACAATGCAAATACATAAATATCAAAAATCGGTGGTGTGTTCCTTTAAAGAAGACTTTTGGGAATCAATCCATAGAAGTTGTTTGAGGTCACCAAATGCTATCAGTAGGGAAAAGAACAAGAAAATCTGATAAAACATAGTCATAGTCAACCAGCAGCTAAGTGAATGGGGCACATTAACTTACCTCCAGTTTTTTTTTTTTTACTATGCCCCATTCAATTAACAGTAAGCTAGTTATTAGTTCATCATTCATTCAGTGTTACATTTTCCGTTTTTTTTTTTGTCCTACAAGCATTCAGTGACCTTTAACAACAGGGCTACCGACTTTTTCACACCAGATTTCTCCTTTAAGACAAGTGTGTTGTGCCAGTCAATCACAGGCCATTGGTGAATGTAGAGTGAGTGCATACAAATAAAGTTGCATCAGCTTATTAAATTTTCAAAATTACATTCACATTCATGTGTCTAGAGAAAATTACTGGAAATATGATAATTAGTGTTGCAAAATGTGTCAGGCTTGTCTTGACATTTTAGAGCATACAGTTTTTGCCCGTTACCAAAACACTTTGTGATATACGCTCAAAACATTGTGGCAATAGGTTGAACACATTTTTCTGTTTGCACATAATTTGATACACTGGACACATTGTTAAATTAAAAAAAAACACACCTATCAAAAATGCAAAATAAATCTGTTTAATGACCTCTTCTTCACCTTAAATACTTATTCACAAATTGTGATGAACTGTTTTTTGATACCAATTCAATGTCAACTATGTAAGCCGACATATTGAGACATAATAACACTGTCAAAATCTGTAGGCCTACATAAAAGTACCAAAAACGAGAGTGTATTGAATAAAGAACATCAGTGTGCATAGTATACCGAGGTATTAAGTGCCAGAGTGACATTTTGAAGACTTAGAAATTTTGGTTGTACAGTTTCACTTTAACTTCACTGTGAGTGATTTATCTCCAAGTGTTATCCATTATTGACTTTTGTGTAGGGTTTTCAGTTTTCATACACTAAGCCAAAATCTGCAAAATATGTTTAAGCAATGGGCAAAAACAAGAGCGACTAGTCTGGGATTTCAAATCATTCTTTTGTGAAATTTGTCTGACAAACAGACCAAACTAACGTATTGTTATCCATGTCCTTTAAAGGTGCACTATGAGATCCTGAATGATGGAAGATAAACTTTGCTCATAGGGCACCTTGAAGGGTTCTGTTGAATATAATGTCCACATTGACTTATTTCAAATTTAAAAGCAAAAGCTATTTTAAAAGCCTTTCTTCCAGCAACATTAATTTTCCTTTCACATAAGGAGAGGAGCCAGTTGAGGTCACAGTGGCTAGAGAAGAATTTGTGCCTCAGTTCTTCAGCACCATCTACTGGCTGTAACTTAGCCATTGCAAATATTGTTAGAAGAGCAATCTTTCCTTGGATACGGAATGGTCCTATACAGTACCCGTTTTGACTCCTTTTCTTTTTTTATAAAACTACTTCCTATGGAGATTGTCTATTTTCAGTCTTTCAAGGCAGCAAATCAAATTCCAAAGATATTATCCTGGCAAAATGCTGACCAATGTAAACATTTACGCGTTAAATGGATTGTCAATCCATATCTTTCTGGATTTCCCCTGCTTGCATACATTTTAAGGATTGTCAATGTCTGTCCTGCTGTAGTTCATGACTACTCACAAGACTCTGAGGTGACTTCATAAAACCCTTGAACCCATTCTTATACCCATGGCCTTATTATATAGTATATTTCACCAATTACTCACCCTTTCACCCCTACTCAAAACCATCATAATCCATCACCAAGCATTCAAACCACCTGAAAAAACTGTGCAGTGTGGCAACCTGGCTGTGCTGACGAAGAGCAGTGCCATCTTATTGTACCCTGGATGTCCTTCATATCTTGCTCTTGATATTAGCATAGCTTGGGAACCCAAACTGTGTTATCATGATGTTGGAGTAGCGCAGGGGCATGCCACCATAGATCTGGGCCAGACGATTCAGGCAGTAGGAGCGTTGGAGCATGTGCTCTGGCCGGTGCCACATTCCAACGTACCCACTGCTTGCATCCCTCTCCAGGTTCCGGATATCCACAGGCTTTACAAGAACTCCCGAGGGCCTGGCTTTTGACCCGTCCTCACGTGCCAATGAGAGCGCTACGGCAAAATTCATGACGATATCATCGCAGTTCTGAGTTTTGTCCACCAGGGCATGCACCTGGCTGGGCTGGTCTTGAAAGACCTGCAGGTAACGCCGGTGAAAGAAGGCAGCACCAATCAGAACCATGGAGTACCTGCAAAGAGCAAAACAGTCTCAAATCATACAGTCAGGAATATCTGTCTACGCATCAATTCTCTTTTCTCCCACAACCACTCATCCAATTGGCTTCAAACCTAGTGGTGGATTACGAAGGCTTCTGTTGAAATTCGAAATATATCATGGGACAACTTTTAGCAGATCTTGACCTCTATGCTATAATAACCATCTTCAGAGGCATTATGTCAGTAGTCATCTGTTGGTTCTTGACCTTTCCAATATGGCAACCAACATCAGATAGATCTACAAGGTGCCTGTGGATATGTTTTTATGGGCGCTGCTCTGGTCAAAAGTAAACATTCTTGATCAAAGTGACATGTAGAGCATAAAACTTATAGAAAGTCAGCAAAATGCACAAGTAATAGGAATAAAGCAAGCGGTCACAAAGAACAAGTGGCAGATGAATGCTATGAAAGTATAAACTGCTTTACCTGTCACCTCCACCTGTTTCAGTGTCCTGAAGCTCAAAGCTGCCATAGCTGTAAACACCAGAGGCTGTGGTCACATGTTTCCGTGGTACAAAACCAACAATTTGATCAGTGAATTGCTGAAACATAAAAACACTAAATATTAGGATCAGAATAGTAAGATCCGGAGGCTGCACAAAATCAACAAACTCATCCAAATGAATAAGCTATAGCATCTAATCTGAAAAATGTTTCATTCATTTTACCTTCCAGACAGAAAAGGCGAAGTTAATGTCAGGAACACTGACTAATGTGTCATCATCCACCATCAGCACAGCTGCAGAGACCAAACAAATAGAAAAAAACGAGTGAATCATGAATAGGATTAGGTTGAACTGGACCTGCCAGTTAGCCTACTCTCCAACCTAACCTAATCAGGTTCTTACTGTACATGATTAATGGAGAGAAAAAGTACACAATGTTCATGGAATTTGCTGCCAAAACAGTTCCAAAACCGAAGCACCACAAATTAAAGCATACCAAGTAGTCCAATAAGACTTTGGCACTTAAACCCTTGACTTTGTCAATAAAAATAAACATTTCAAAATAATGGCTAGCTCATAAACTTGTTTTTAAATTGATGTAGGCTATGCCTTGGCTACTTGGTTACATAATGACACACAAATTAGAGTTGGCTATACGGACATCATGCAGAGTAGTTTGACAGCTTTTGAAACTATTACCAGGCCCTCTCGACTGAAAACACAATGTGGTATCCCTGAAAAACGTTTTACACTGTGTGTAACAGGTCTCCATTAAAATGATATAGGCCTACCATCTGTATCTATTTCCGTAAAAGGTTGCAAGCGGTTTCGCATAAGATTGGCGCTTTGTTCCTTGAAGACTACAGGGACAGGATGCGGACCAAGGGAGTCCCACATTTGCCGCGGCGGCTTTTCGATGTTATTCCATACGATGACAATCTGTCTTAGATGAGGCACTGCCTGGTAATGGTTGAGAAGTTTAAGAAGAATATCTGTTCGATTGAATGTCTGTATTACTATAGTAAAGGATTTTTTTAGTGGAGGGGAGTTATCAGCTTTTCGACGAAGAACACCCATTGCTCCGCCATCATCTGCATCCACAGACTGAGGAAGCATTGAAGTCAAAGATGCCCCAATCAAGATAAACAGAAGTGCAAATAGTAACAGCTGCGCCTTTCGAAGTATGGTCATTCTACAGCCCCTAAGAGAAATCACATGGAGAGAAAGGGAC
This sequence comes from Sardinella tawilis, assembly GCA_030264315.1. NCBI lineage: Eukaryota > Metazoa > Chordata > Actinopteri > Clupeiformes > Clupeidae > Sardinella > Sardinella tawilis. Next base: position 47,090 of record JASCQY010000218.1, read on the forward strand.
ATTAATGGATGGCTGTAACTGGAAGTTCTTAAAATTTCCAAACGAGTAACAGAACCAAGAGCACACCATCATAGTTTTCATGAACTAGAGTTCATGTCTCTAGGAGTCACAGAACATTTGGCAACCAAAGAAAAATAACAGATCACAGAATGTTTAATGAAACAGTACCTCATTTTGTCATCATAACGTTAACTTATTTAGAAGCTCCGACTTCCTCTCCACAACTCTCCAAGTAAGCCCTGCCGTAGTAGACCCACTAAATGTTAAGTAACCACTATCCAGGTTATTTGTAGAAGGCGCTTAAAATCATTACAGCTGCCAAAATACACTTATATTGCGGATAGACAACTGAATGACTGAAATTAAACAGTGAGGTGCAAATTGTCGACAATATTGACTACCTTCAAAAAGAAATTAAGCTACATTGTATTTTTGTAAGTTATTTATCCCGATGCTCATCGATCCTAGTTCGGCTTCCTATATGTCTTGAAACTACAGTAGATCGCACCACAGAATGAATGCATATTTGTCAAGTTTTGGAATACGTACTGCTGAAAAACAGGTCGGCAAGTAGTAGGTTAGCTTCTAAACTCCTGGAGTTTTTACGACAGCACTACAGCTCTGTTGAATCTCTGCGCGTTTTGATAGTAACAGCATACCTCCTGGAATGATCCTGCCATTAATATGAAGGTTTACCCCATCTGACCAAGACAGTGACTCTGTTATTAATAATCAAACAATCAATGGCCTCTACTAAGGACATGCCGTGTTGTCCCACAGTTACTCTCTCTAATGGATTGAAAATACCGATACTCGGTCTAGGTGAGTGGGCTTTAACGTTATAGTTTAGCGAGCAGTGGCGCGCACCCGGTTTGGTTACATTGTGTGGAACTGTGTGGAACATTGTTGCAAATTCCTTTCCTCCGATTTGCTATTGTAGGCTATCAGTCCTTGCCAATACTAAGAGGTCAACGACCCTTTTAACATAATGTTTCACGACTGTTTTTTTCTGTCAGGGACTTCTCATCATGGTGGATACTCACATGAAGCGGTTGTATATGCGCTCCGGGAGTGTGGTGTGAGGCACATCGATACAGCAAAGCGCTATGGCTGTGAAGAACACCTGGCAAAAGCTGTTCAGGAGAGCAGCGTTCCAAGGCAGGACTTGTGGTTGACAACAAAGTTGTGGCCTGGAGACTATGGCTACAGCACCACCAAACAGGCTTGTAGGGCATCATGCGCTAGATTGGGAGTGGATTATCTTGGTAAAAGTTATATGACTTGTTAGACTATGATAACCACCATCAGTCACGTATTTGGTTTGATGTGGATAAAGATGTTGTTATGCTCCCTCAGACTTGTACCTGATGCATTGGCCTGACTGCATGGCTCCTGGTCGATCCAATAGGGAAATGCGAGCAGAGACTTGGAGGGCTCTGGAAGAACTATATGACGAAGGTGCAGAGAGAAAACACTTTTCTAATATCTCACTGTCTAAAATCCTGGGCTTTGATATTCATACTTATTCATATTTCATATTTTACATATTTGTGTTGACAGGATTGTGCCGGGCAATAGGAGTTAGCAATTTTCTCATCCATCATTTGGAAGAATTAAAGGAGGACTGCAGCATAGTGCCCCATATCAACCAGGTGAGAGTTGTGTTTCTGCCATGACCATTCAAACATGTTAATAGATCATAAATATTATGAGATGCCGAACAAGCACTGAAGGATTTTATGATGTCAAGCTTGGAGGAGGAAATGTGATGTCTCTGATGTGATGTGAATGTGTCTGGTGGTGCCGGGGTGATATGTGACATAAAAAGGATAAAAGAATTCTAGATTGGAGGCCATCACTCCACTTAGTTTTTCTGTTCACCAGTAGGCTATACTCTGCTATACTGGCACTTGATCAAAGCCAGTTTCCTCCAAAAAGAGGACAGTGATCCATAATAGTGGACTCCAGGTGACCCCAAACCTGCTGTCTTGACTTTCTGTAAAACATAATTAAATTTCATGCTGAACATGTTTGTACTGTATTTATACATGGTACATAAAACGTCCCTTTCGAGACCGTATTTCTGGTTGCAGGTTGAGTATCACCCTTTCCAGCAGCCTGAGGAAATTGTACAGTACTGTAAGCAGCAGGGGATAGTGTTTGAGGGCTACTGCCCTCTGGCCAAGGGCCAGGCCCTCAGCCACCCCACTATTGTTAAGATGGCAGACAAGTATGAACGCACCCCTTCCCAGATTTGTATACGCTGGAGCATACAGGTATGTTCACCATTCTGTTTCTTTTCAGTTGAACAAGGGAATAAAAGCTATTACTGTTGGTCATTTGCATTATAAGGTGAAGATCATTTTTTTTTCTTTCAGAATGGAGTTGTCACAATCCCAAAATCCACAAAGAAGGGGAGGATTATGGAAAACTGTAACGTGAGTGGATTTATTATTGATTAACATACAGCAGTGCTGTGGTTATTTTTTGCTGTCACCTTTTTTTCTCAAGCAAAAAAGGGGATGTAACACACACTAAAATGAGGTGCTGGCTGCCGGTAAGTCCAAGGAATGCAAGTAGTAGGTGCTGCACACTTTCGAGTTCCTTATGCAATTTCTTTTATTTAAAAAAAAACGTTTCGGCCAAAGGCCTTCATCAGATCAAATTTTATTCAGACAACACACTTCTCCAAATATAGAACAGGTCTACACTGATTGATTGCTTAATTGATCAGCTGCAATTATCGTATCGTGTCTGTCTTAATGAATTGCATACCTTGAAAAAAATGTTGTAATGTGGAAATAATGATTATTTATTTACATTCTTTTGCTATAGGATAGGCTACACAAGACCTATCCGGGGACGGCCTTAAGTCCATGGGGTGTTGTCATGGATAGGGATCAGCTGATCAATTAATCAGTGTAAACCTGTTCTATTAGCCTGGGAATACCCATGCTGCCTTGCGCACTTGTTCCGAACTGCACGGCAGTCTGGAGACCATGGCCAAAATTTCCGCATGCATTTGGGAACCAATCACACAATGGAGAGAGGTGGCAAGACGATGCGCGAACTTTTGGACAAACGAAACCTGAAATTCCGCATGAGAAAATGTATAGATGGTCCCCAGACTAAATCTCACTTGAGATTTAGGCTGGTGTTAGCCAGGCTACTGTTCTATAAGTGTGTTGTTTGAATAAAATTTGATCTGATGAAGGCCTTTGGCTGAAACGTTATTGAAGTACGTTTTTGAAGATAAAACTTGCTCCGAAGGAACTCAGAGTGTGCGATACCTTTTTTTCTCACCACCTCTCCTCATATGATGACCACATTTACTTTCATGGCATGTGGATTTTGGTGCATTGGTGATTTTTGTCTGCTTTTCCATCAGAGCTTTAGGTCAATCATTGATCCTGTTATAAATCATTCACAGTTAAGACTGTACTTTCTTGATATTAACTGAAATGTATATAAACATATACATTGTGTCCTCTGTCATTCCTGGTTTCCTCTCCTTTCCTCTTTTACTCTGTGCCTTCTGGCTATTACTGGCTTGGCTCCCACTCCAGGTTTTTGGGTTCCAGTTAGAGGATACAGACATGGTTGCCCTGAGAATGTTGCATGATGGGAGACATGTGACCTGGGATCCAACACTTGTGCCTTGACAGAGGTGCCATCAATCACTAACTACCTGTGTCCCTCACCGCAGAGGATGATCAGGCACACTGACAGTTGATTATTGTCAATAATGTTTTGTCAATCAGTGCTTGACCTAAAGTGATAAACCGTGCATTGCACTGGTGTTTGGCCCTAAAAAAATATATTAGCTATCTATCCCATTTGTCCATAATTTACGCAAATGAGAATGGCGGCGTACTCAAAATGATCTTAGGCTTCTTGAAGACCGATTCACCCAGTAGATGGCAAAGAAGGGGAGTAGAACCTCTTTTCCATGTTAAAACGCATGTGTTCAGACTTTGTACTCAGGGAATAATGATGTAAGAGGTTATTTTGTCAGAAGCAGTTGGTTATAATGGCTGCTAGAATTATTGGTATAACTTGTTTTTCTGTCCTTTCAAAGGTCTTTGAATTTTCCCTCACAGAAGAGGACATGACCTCAATCAGAAGATTAAACTGCGACAAAAAAATGATCCACCTGACTTTCCCTTTCTGGAAAGGATGACCATATTCTTCTCAATTTGTGAAGACTTTTCTATACTTAATCCACCAGTCAACTGGAAATAAGACTCCACAATCACACTCTGATATTCAGGGCAATGAAATGTGTTTTCCTTCATGAAGCCTCTTTAATTTTGATAGTGACAGCAATCAAGAATTTTAAAATGTACAGTATATGTGCACAATAACTCGTTCAGCTGACAAAGCAATTCAGAAGGGCGTCAGATATAGCCATGGAAATCTCAAGATTCTGTATATAGCTCATCTCTGTGCCTTAAAGGGTGGGTAGAAGATGTTCTCCTGTAGCACTTTTTACTTTATTGCTTAAAATTCCCTTCATGCCCTTCCCGATTCCAGTCGATTAAATGCTCTTAACGGAAAAAAAAATAAATGTTAATGACCATGGACAGGACTGAAAAACACCATGCAGTCATTTTAACCATCCCATCAAAATGATTGAATGGTGATATGTCCATCAAACTCAACTGCCATTTGTCCCTCCCCACTGCGTGCTCATTCCTGTACTCTGGCAGTCTGGACTTTTGAATTGTGCATTTTCAAAATAAAGGATCTCCTACCCCATCTTTAATGTGGAATGTTGGAGTGTTGACTACTAGAGGCTGATATCAATCCTATTTTTACAATATTGTATTAAAGGAGAAATACAGCGTGAATCAACAGCCCTACTGTTGGGGTCAGTGGTGTCGTAAAAGGAACCAGAAGCTTTGACACCACAGAGGCCAAATTGCAAAGCAGTAGCTAATAACTGAATGAGGCAGAGGGAAATGAAACTGAAAGTGGGAATTGCACTGCTAGACTTTACATAAATTCAGTGTCCGAATAGCACATCGGCAGTCATGTTGTATCAAATTTTTTTCATTCTTTTTCCTACAGACAGCACTCGGTCACCTTGAACAATAGAGCTATTGATTCACCCTGGATTTCCCCATTAATGCAAGAAGGATTCTCCATTAATGATGATGACCCCCCTCCCCCAGTCAACAATTAAGTAAAACTGAAGCAATACTGTAATTAATTTATATCAAAATAATGAATCAAAACGAGCATAGAACATAATATAAATTATCCTGACATTATGCCTGGAATGCTTGATATTCCAGTGTGTAATCATGATCCTGTCTTTTTTTTATTAGGTGGGTACCAAGGTGCTTTATGGTGTTCAATGATGATGCCAAAGGCAAATTCAGGCACTGGCTTTATAAACTCTGCAGAATCTGTCAGAACACTTTAACTCTTTTTGTTGCATCTTGAAGGGTCAAGTTTAGTTATCAGATTATGTTAAATTAGTGTGGCATTTGTGTCCCCATATAAAACTAACAATCCCACTGAACATCCATTCAAAACTTGAGTAGGCCTAAATGGAGATGAACTAGATAGATTAATCCCAAAGAAAATTAAGGAACCAGTTTGGGCTATGTGGATTACCGGTACTACTACTTGAGCGTAATGGTGTGTACGACCCCCTCAAAAACAAGATGTCTCATCTCAAGGGGCTATCCCCCAATAAAAGAATTGAATTGAACTGAACTGAATTGAATTGAATTGAAAAGCATGTATCCAGCCCTTAAGGATTTAAGACCAATATTTACCCCCATAAAAAAACAAAACACAGTCAGTATCAAAGCAGTGTTACCAATATCATTTAATCCATCCATCTTGGTTTAGAATCACTGTTTACACAAGTTACATTTTCTTCTTAAAGTCACAGGTTTTTTCATGTCTCCAAACATCCTGTTTAGCCAACCTCCCCTCTAACAAAAAGCAGATTGTATTATACAAAAATGCAAACCAATTTTCACACAGTGAATTCTTTTACAAAGTCATAAAATGGCGTAATAATGGCTACATCCACATTGGAGTAAGATGGTTCTAAACATTCCTTAATGGAGTATAATATATATTTATATATAAAAATCTTTCCTTGTTGAAATCAAACCTGTACCTTAATTTAAGAGATATTTTTAACAAGACAACTTTGTAATAATCATTAAAAAAGCCATTACATTTCCCAAAGTTAGGAATAAACTGAAAAATCAACACAGCCATATAAGTGTTACTGGGTGCGGATGAGTTCATTTATCTGTATTGTGTGTATTCACCAGGTTCGCTCAAAACAAACAACATCCAAGGAAAGAAATGAATATCATCCATTTGAAACTAACCCATCACCAGAGAAACCATGTTATCAACAGTTCTCGATAGCAAAAAACATGCACAAAGCTGTTAACATTGTGTGCATTGTACTGGGTCTTCTACTTCTTTTCTGATGCTACTTGAAGATGGTCAACATAATTTAATTTGTAAAACAACATACAAATCACAGCAAGTATAATTACTCAGTGAGATCACTGATGTTAACAAGAGAAGAAACAAAACTAGGCACCCAAGCAAATGGCAATTTGCCAACAGATACATACAGATAGCACGTTCCCACATAAACAAGAGTTTAAAACAAAAGTAAAAGCAGGTAGCGCTCCATTTGAAAATGTGCACTGCGGTGAAGAGCGGGTCACCCAACACGACGCCACAGAGGACCCTACCACCAGCAAGACGCTAGTATGTGATGGGGGGCTCTGTGAACTTTATCTTTTTTTTAACCGTTCTAGCCAAAAATTACCTAAACCACTGAAAGCTAATCATGCTACTGCTTTTGCTCAACGACAGTAATGCAAAACCCCAAAACAAAGAGGAAAAAGAAATCGGAGGACATGCCCATTTGAGCTCTTCAACGTTCTCAGTTTGGCAAGAGAGATCAACATGACTGCCATGAGGACATACTGCATGCAGTCAAGAGCAGACATGCAAGTCTCCAACACTAATATGCAACTAGGATGCTTCTCCAGCAGACTCCACTCTAAGCCTCCTCAAACAGGCAGAAGGTGCCCAGCCTCAACTTGGTGATGTACAACATTTCCACCTGCTGCGCCGCTCAAAAGACATGGTCAAGTTAGCCATGTGATACACTAACAGTTAAACTCGACACTGCCTTTAAACGCTATGTTCTTCCATCAAGCTATCTTCTAGTGAAGTGTACATTTCAACATAATTGTTTTGTTTGTTTGTTTTTTCCTTTGTTTTGTTTTTGTTTGAACACAAAACAAGTTAAGTGAGCACATCATGTCATCCTGGCACAAGACTCCTTTGACTGAGAAAGGATAAGCTTTGTGTTTTTGCAACCAGAAAAAACATGTAAGCTGATTTTGTGTAGAGATCATTTAATATAAATGCTGATCGAGTGGATTAAGAGGTGGCACGTAATAGTGCTAAGTATATCTTTACATGTATGTATATAAAAGTGTATGTACCTACACATCAAATACAGCAAAGCCTTTGAGGCTACAGGTGTAGAGGCAGAAGAGAGGGCAGGGCTCGTCTTTCCCGCTAATGACTGCGGTGGGTTTAGGAAGCCAGCTTCCCCTTGAGGCTCCCTTCAGTAGAGACAAGGAAAGGGCCAGGGAATTCAGTCATCCAGCAAGAGAGCGGGAACAGCAAAGCCGAGAGAATTTAAGACCGACTGCAGACGGAAGGGTGGGTTTACGTAGTAGGTGTTGAGGGGTGGCTACTGTATCGACTGATCCACTTACACAAGGCAAACCCCAACATAAAGGTCTCCGAAAAAGGTTTTATGGAGTCGAGTAATAGTTTCATGTTCTCTCAATTTAGAGATTATCTGTGGGGCTATGTGCTCTGTTAAGAGCTTAGGACAATAAACATGATAAGTCACCATAAAGATAGCCTACTAAAGCTGTGACTTTGATACAAGACAATGACAAGCAAATAATAACACATCACACTCTTCCAAGGTTTGCGTCCAAAAAGGAGCTTATTATCCATCTGTCTCAAGAGACTAAAAAATTTAGGTCACGTGAAGGTCATCACTCAAGGAAGACTTCAGCTAGTTGTGATCTTTAAGTAAATCGACCCAAGCTGGCCTCATTAAACAGTCAGTGAATAAACAGGTGTAAAAAATACACACAAGGTCAATGCAAGGTGGAAAGAGTTACAATTTCAGAGGGTACATTAACAGCGAGCTAATTTATGACCAAGTCGATGACGATAACGCATGTTCAATTCATGTGCTTCAGTTTTAAATAAGCGAAAAATTATAGTCTAGGATGTAACTCTGGCCACAATTCAGAAGGTGACCAACATGTTTCAGAAACGCCCGCCTCGAGTTCAGTGCAGAGGTGATGTGAGAGACCTGGACTGGCACACCTGACCAGGAGGACTGAGAATGCAACTTCATAGAAGTCAAGGGAGACAGGTGAGAATGTTTCCAAACAGACCATATTCTATCGAACCCTGGCATTCCAGAACATGCCAAGGAAGAGGCGACCGCATGCCGACATATATAGTTTGACCTGAACCGCAGAATTCCAACCTGAGCAACACAGGGATTCCATCATAAAATACCCCAAAAAAATCTGTTTCTGTACGCACTTGAGGGAAAACGTGCTAAAGGAAAACAAAAAAAAAAATGTCTTCATTTGCACTCTTTAAAACAGAGCACAAAATATTACCAAAATGTTTTTTAAAAAATATGTCCATTTTCAAACGTGCCCAACAGTAGGACCACTGAGCACAGACTGCACATAATAGAATACATGACCTACTGTGTGGCTCTCCTGCCATCGTCCTCCCCATGCTCATCAGAACCTGAATTCAATCACGTTTGGTCTCTTCAACACACTCTCACTGCAAATTAAGACCCATTCTTTCTACATATTGCTAGAATATTCTAGATTCTTCCATTTCACATGTAGGTCCATTTAATAATGGAATGACAGGAGGGTTCTTTTTTTTTTTTTCCTATGCTACAACATGGCTGGCTGGTCAGGTTGTCCTCACAGTGAATCTGCACGTCTCTTAAGGGTCGCTTCAACTACAAACACAAATCACATCACCTCTGTTGTGTCACTGCTCAGAAAACAGAGAGCAGCATGAACGCAAGATGGCTGAAGAGGGTTAACGCTTACCAGAATGAAGCGATGAAGGCAGAAAACATCGCTCTGGTTGTCTAGTAACTCATCATCGTTAGTTATCTTATCTAGGAAATTGCACTCCTCTGTAGCAGTTTCTGTGCTCTTTTGGTTTGCCTTTCCTCTTTTAGTATGTTTTTTTTTTTCTTAAGGATGCATAATCAGATGCTCTGGTTTCCAGGCAATGACAAGTCATTTAAAACAAACGAAAAAAAGCTCATTCACAGAACAAAAAGGAAAGAAAAATTATCACGGCAGATACTGCTCATCTTCTAAATAAAACAAAGAAGAGTTGTGTGTGTGTGTATGTATATGTTTGTGCACGCATGTGTGGTTGCATGTACAACAGCATGCATACTGTGTGTGTGTGTGTGTGTTTGTGTGTGTGTGTGAATGTGTATACATAGGAAACATGATGTTCCTCAATGTGTAACCACACACACACACACTCACCCTTAAAGCTGCATTCCCCATTCCAGCAGAGTAGCTGGCAACTGTAGATATTACCTTAGACCCTTATACACGTCCTGACACGGTCAAGACTTTGTTATCTGGTCCTATACCACCCAACTCTGTGGTAGGAAAGCAGCCAAAAGAGTGGATCTGTGTGTGTATGGGGGTTGTCTATGAGCAGGAGTGGACCACACCGTTCTTCTGGTGGTCTGCCCCGCTGGCTGGGGTGGGGTCAGAGGAGCACAGGCTGAGGGACGATGCTTTACTGGTCAGGGACAGCATGCTGGCCCCAGCCTCCGACACAATGCCGCTGGATCCATTCGAAACCTCACTAAAGACAGAAACAGCAAGAGACGCAAACATGCTTGAATTAAACAAACAGAAACCCAGACAGGACATGCTACATATAACCAAAGATGGTAGATAGGCAGAGCCAAAATATTTTGTGACGTGACACTTCCTGGAACCACAATTGCACGAGGGGGGGGGGGGGGGGGGGGGGCAAAAAACCCCCATAAATG
>JASCQY010000220.1:4232-15707 GCA_030264315.1 Sardinella tawilis
TAGCCATATCTGGACGCTTAGTGAAGGGGGGGGGGGGGGGTTGGGTGACTGAAGGCGTTCAAGAGGGGGAGGGGAAACTGTGTGTGTGTGTGTGTGTGTGTGATGGTGTGTGTGGGGGTGAGGTGGGGGGGGGGGGGGGGTCTTTGACTCCCCCAGGAGATTTTTTTTCTTAAACCCATTACATCAGCTTTTTTCTGCTCCACAGCCTCCGGGGCCTGGGCTTTTGTGAGGGCAGAAAATGACCTAAATTGACATTCAGAATGGTGGTAGGCGCTTGATCGTGCTCCGCTTGTTTTCAGCACAGCAAAATGACACAGCATGAGCCGGGAGGGACTGATGTTCCTCTCAACGCCGCCGCACCATGGCAACAACCAGGGCGAAGTTTGCATCTGTGTGTGAAAAACAGATTGCTTTTTTTTTTTTTATAAACAAAAATATATGAGAGAGAGTTGGGGAATTAGCTTAGAGCTAACTCACTATAATGTAAAGAAAAGTATGATAATCAGATTTTAGCTCAATTTGAGATTTAATAGGGTTGATTAAATTGTACTTCATGAGACTAAAGAAAATAGCACAAAAATAACACAAAAACACCACACTCCAAGTATAATAATAATTATTAAAAAAAAGTTTACTCACAAAAGTCTTAGTGACGTACTGTAAGTTTAACCACGTCAGCCTTATCAACACACGGCACTGAGTATGAGGCTTTGAACAAAGGGGTCAAATAAGACTTAAGTTACATGTATATTTGAAGTGTGTGTGCGCGTGTGTGTATGCGTGCACTGTGCATTCCTAGACAGAAAATTCCTCTCTGGGGGAAAAAAAAGAGAAGAAAAAGAAACTATGAAACACACAAACCGAGAAAAGAGAAACAGAGTGAGAGAGAGAAACAAAGTCCGGGGGCATGAGATAGAGGGAAAGAGAGAGAGAGAGAGAGAGAGAGAGAGAGAGAGATAGAGGGAGAGAGAGAGATAGAGAGTGAGAGAGAGAGAGAGAGAGAGAGACAGGCATAGAGAAAGAGAGAGAGAAAAAAAGAGGAGAGAGAGAGAAAAAAGAGAGGGGGGGGGGCAGGGCGGGTAGCAGGCACATTCCCTGCGGACTGAGCACGGCTGGTGTGGCGTGGCGAGGCTTTGATCTCTGGCCACTGACCTGAGTGGCCCTCGCCCTGGTGGGCACACAAAGCCAACGGTGCAGCTCAGAGGCACTGTGGACAGAACTGGGAGCAGCACTGGAGGAACCACTGGAGGAACCACTGGAGGAACCACTGGAGGAACCACTGGGGGAAGCACTGGGGGAAGCACTGGGGGAAGCACTGGAGGAACCACTGGAGGAACCACTGGGGGAAGCACTGGGGGAGCAGCACTGGGGGAACCACTGGGGGCAGCACTGGGCCCAATCAGCTGCAGCCCTGATGCAAAACACCACACCACACCGCAGCTAATCCCACAAACTCATTTAATCACATTCAATCAAAGGAGTCACATTAGACATTTTCATTAGGCTGGAGTCCTAGCGCACATACGCACGCACACACGCACAGGTAAAGACTCACTCACACAAAAAGCATGCACAAAGACGCTCTCTCCCACCCTCTTTCTCTCCCACAAACACACACGCAAAAAGCGTGTTAGCTACTCAAGTCTGAAAATCCCTGCTATGGGCTCCTACCAAAGCATAGTGCTATGAAACACACTGTTTCTGGATGCAAATGATGCGACAAGTGATGGGTGGTGAAAGTGTTGTAGGAAAAGCCCTACTGGTAATAAAGTCCAAAATATTCAGCAGTCCCGGTCACTGGTCACATGATCCTAAGATCAGTGACAAAGTGAAAAGGGGGATAGAAATAGAGGCGGAGAGAAAGGGAGAAGAAAGGATAGAGAGGAAAAAGAGAGAGATGGAGAAGAGTAGACGAGTGGACCAAACCAGACTATAAATGAGACGGGGACTAATAGGATGGAGTGAAGAGTTCTGTTCTGATCAGGCGGCCACGCAGTAGGCCAGAGGGTTAAGTCATGATGCTTCTCTCACTCATCCCTCAGCCCACCACAGTCATCAGACGCTGGGATGGCGTTGGGGCGCGCGGGAGTGGAGAGTCATCACGGAGCTTGACGGGGAAGCCAGCGCCATCACGCGCAATCCTACACCCCACCCCTTCAAACTTAACCAATCACAACAAACACAGCATGCAAAAGTCAGGAGGAGAGAAGAAGGTAAAGCAACGGTGGAGAGAGAGCGAAAGAGAGAGAGAGAGAGAGAAAAAAAAAAGAGAGAGAGCGCGCTCCTTCTCTAGCTCCTCCACCAAGCCTGAGTCTCAGAGGAAAGAGCTGAGCTGAGGGGGATTGGGGAGGGGGGATCTCTCCAGAGAGGGCCAGACTATCGGGATGGGCACCACTAAGCTCCAGAGGCTTTGGTGGGATGATTAAGGACCACAGCAGCCAGCTCCATAGATGAATTTGAGAGCAAATGAAGCATAGCGTACAGTCAGCTATCACTCAAAGACATGCTTCAACAGGGCCAACACCACCAGGTGCCTGACCATCAGCTTGGTGTGGGCTAGCTTTCAGGATTAGGCTTAGGGGTTTTACGGTTATTAACAGTAGTATGAAGCACTATGATGCTATTAACTACTACCTGTACTGTGAAGATGTTTTGATGGTAAATGCCAAAGATAGCATTAAAAGGCAACCGACCTCATCAGTCTTGGCTTTAACATTATGGTGACGATAGCTTAATGGATCTTAACCTCAACGACATGCAAATGTGCTGAATAGTTGAATATGTTATCACTTTGCACAATATAGGTTAGAGTGACAATAGACAGATTCTGGACTGGACTCTCAGACTTCAAAGCATAAACTAAATGTAGCCAGATGTCCATTCACACGCACATGCACAGTATTTGAGAGCCAATCACAGTTGAATATGACTTGCATATTAGTGGGATCAAGTACAGTACAGATTTGATGATACCGGTATTTAAAAACGTTTTAATTCGGACCAAACTCCTCCAGTCAGGCCTGAAAGGAGGACTGAAAGCACACAGATGTGGAGAGACTGGGGCTGGAACTGCCACACTGCATTCTCATGTCACAAATTGCTGTACTCATGTCTGGCCCTACGAGACGACGGATTTCACAGCATGCAGTTAGGGCTTACCCACACATGAACGTTTAGTTCTCTTACGGAAAACAGAAGGTTGACGTGCACTCAATTTGACACTCCCCCCCAAAAAAAAAACGGGAAAAAAGGGGATGGGGTCAAAATCAGGATGGGCGGTGTGTGTACTGTCTGCAAACATACCGCGCCATGGCTGACTCCAGCTCTAGTTTTCTGACGGGCGCTGAATAGAGTTCAAGCCGAGGTCGCGCATAAAACGAAGACAAACCGAGGTTTCGCCCGCAGAGAAGATGCTGCTCACCCACACCTCTTTTTTTCCTCGTCTTTTTTTCGCCCTCTTCTCGGTCGGCAAGAATAAACAGCAGTGACGGGAAATGGCACGGCAGAACGAGACCCTGGCCGCCAAGCATGCCGCCCCTACTTCGCTTCAAACAGGAAAACAAATAAAAGAGATAACACTTGAACACTCGGAGAGAGCTATGTAAACTCTCTAGCACACCAGAGAAAACACACACACGCACACACACACACACACACACTTGACTGACCTAGGCTAGGATTCCACAGGTCACAGGAGTGAAAGCGAACAAGACCGCATGAAGAATGTGAGCAACTGAGAAACAGAACACTACAGGGAGAGAGAGTGAGAAAGAAAGAAACACAGAAGGAAAGAAAGAAAGAAAGAAAGAGAAAAACAGAAGAGAGAAGGAGAGAAAAAAAGAGAGAGAAAGAAAGAATGAAAAGGGGGAGAGAGAGGAGAGAGGGCAAGAGAGAGAAAAGTAAACTTTAATTGGTGTGGAAATGATTCCATTAGCATCTTGTTGCCTATAAAGGGATATTTGTTCTTTTGACGGAGCCCTTGTGTTTAGTAGCTTGCAGCTAACTGGGATGGACGGAGGCCTGGGCCTCCAAGCTCAGGGGCTGAGGCTGGGGCAGGGGCTGGGGCTGGAGCTAGGGCTGGAGCTAGGGCATAGGCTGCACTGTGCTGTGCTGTGCTGCAGCAGAATTCCTCTAAACATTTGTTTAGCGGCAGGCAACGGCAGGCAGCACAAACAGAGTATTGTTCCGGGAACGGCCCGAGTGGTGCTGCCTGCCAAAGGTAAGCGCAGGCAGGGGAAGGCAGGGCAAGGCAAGGCAAGGGCAGGGGAGGGCTGGGGCTGGTCACGGTAGAGAAGACCAGGGCAAACACCCTGCATTGCACCGCACCTACAGTACGAGAAAGGTGGATAACCAGGGGTCTGCATCAAACAGAGCGGAGTTAAACATCAACCCAGTCGCCGCCCCCCCCCCATCCACGGGACGGGCTTTGTGGCATGTTTAACAAGGAAACAGTTAACACTGGTAACACTGGTTGGGAATTCATGAGTGTGGCTTTGGTCTTGCCCCTGTGACAGCTGGAGGGCCTCCCTGCGTCTTTATTTGATTTGGGCTCCATCTGAAACAAGGGACCACTTAGCAGGCAGGAATCTCCAGGGCCTTTGGCTGCTGATGAAAGGAAACCGCATTTTGATTTATTTCATTTATTCGGTTCTTTCAAAAAGAAATCTTTGAGGAGGACACTGGTGGCCAACACGTCACTGGAGCACTGTTGGAGTGGGGGAGAGTGTGTGTGTGTGTGTGTGTGTGTGTGTGTGTGTGTGTGTTTGGGGGGGGTGTGAAGCAACCAATGCTACCTCTACACACCACCATATCCAAGGTACAAACATATGCACACACACACACACCCCCCTCCCACACACACACACACACTCTCTCTTTTTACACTAAATGCTACACAGTAGTGGAGCACTGGGGTCCATGTGCTGCTCAATGATGCGTCACAGTACTGCAGTCCTTAGGGCAGCCCAAGCCAAACAGGGAACCAGTAGCCGATCCCAGAAGCTCAGACATCAGCCACCAATTAAACACATGCAGTCTGGGAGGGCGCCAGCAATGAGGAAGGAAGGGTTTCAAACTAGAAATGGTGTAAAACAACATGAAAACAGTGACTAGAGCCCCCCCCCCATTCCCAAGCATCTGAGCCCTCTGGTTCTCGGCCTCTGGACCTAAACACACATCCAGTGCAATCCCCTTCCAGATGTAGGGGAGAGCCTGAGAGGGTTTGTGTGTGTGTGTGTGTGTGTGTGTGGGGGGGGGGGGTCCCAAATGAGATGACCACTCCACAGACACCACCACAGTATGCAAAGCAAGGAAGGGTTTCCTGCATGGCGTGTGGACTCTCTCTGCAGTTACTCAACACCAAGCTGCATCTCATCAATATTTCAACAGACTGCGAGACCGGAGGGGGTGGCATTCGCCTCTGATGCTACACGGTCCCAGCAGAGGCTTGACAAATACAGCTACACGAGTCCACAACACACACAGCCACAAAGAAAAACTCACACACACACACACACACACACACAATGTGATGAGCAAACGCTTGGTGAGCTGGGTGAGGTTTGTATTCCTAATTATGGAATAACCTCTTGCTCACAGGATGTTTGCTCTCTCTTAAGGTGAGTACTTAGGTCCTGTGAGATCCCTCTCTCTCCCTCTTTTTCACACACACACACACACACACACACACACACACACTGCAACAGTTCTCAAGAGGTTGCATCAAAAGAGCCTGATGCAATACCTCAACACCCATCCAGGCTACACGCTAATGAACAAACAAGTCTTAGTCATTTAGAGGACTGCTTTAGAAGAGCTTCACCACTAACTCATATTATGTACACAGGAGACCACTGATAAAGTCACTTAGGACATTCTTCCCATTCTTGATAAGTTGATGACAACTATGCACTTCGTCCTCATCCTTCCCCTTCATCTCTTTGTGTTTTCGACACTGTTGGCTTGTTTTCCTCTCCTCTCCTCTTGGTGTTTTTGCACATTTGTTTTTGTGGTTTCAGATCTTTCGTTGTGTTTTCTACATTGTTATTTCCAATCACATGTCGCACTTGGCACAGCAAACCACAATCGCTTCCTCGGGCAATACCTACAACAAGTTTTCTTCTTACTCATCCAGAGAAGAACACCAAGCACCCCACAGGCATGCAGGGTGAACAGACTGCTCTGAAATTTCATTTCTATTTGCATCTTCATAAAACTTCAACCACAAATGTCACCAATGCCTCGAACTCCAAAGATGAAAGAAAACAGTAAAGAAATGCAAGCTGAGATCTAGGCCTACATCAACAAACCAAAAGGTATTCATAGACCATCAAACACTCGAGACATCGATCTACCCAGGAACAGACATGGGCCGGGTCTGGCACTGCGTCTAATGGTGCATTTCCACTTTGGGGTAAAACTGCGGTGTCTGGGGAAAAGCCTCCGACTTTTTAAACTTCCATCTTCGAGGGCCATGATCCGAGCGCTCCGGAGTTTAGTCCTAGAGAGGGCCGGGACTCAAGAAAGGGTGAACCTTTGGAACAGAACGCAACCAGACTTCTGGAATGGAATACAGACCATCAAGGAAACGAGAAACATTTCCTTTGAAAATGGACTATAATTGTAAAGACACAGTTACAGTATACATAAAACTATGCAAGGATAGGAAGGCCAAAACACAGCAAACAAACATCTTCTCCAGAGGCTTCATGGCCTTTAAACGTCATGTCATCTTTTACTTCTTTGCCATGATTGAGTTGACATGGATGGACATTGCTGGAGCAGTGTACCCCGAGACGGTTGATAAAAGTGTTATTCAGTATCTTTGGTATACCTGCTTCAACTCCAATGCTTCAACTCTAGGCCAAGGCTAGTCACCTACTCAGCAGGCCTATTCAAGACGTCCATTGAGCTTTAGTCTGGTACGGAAGAGCCAAACGAGCCTCAACAGATGGCTACACTGACACCATCATATTCTTTGTCAAAACGCCATCAATCTACAGCTATCCGTCCACGCATCGAGCCCAGATCTCGTCATACACCAACCAAGCCCTCCCTCCCTACCATGAAAGCCAAAGAAGAAGAAATGCAGGCGACTGGGACGCGGTGCAGGTACCTTCAGGACCCTTAGGTGCTGCTGCGCCAGCGGCCTACCTGATGTGTCAAAACAAAATGGGTGCTCGGCCTTCCGAACAGAGCGCCTTTTGTGGGCGCCTCCATCCTGTCCTGCCAGGACCCCTATAAGCCTGGTGCATGATCACTCACTAACACACACACACACACACACACACCATCACACACAACCTCTGTGGCAAGAGTCCTTTTGCTGTCATCACCTCAACAGAGCTCCCTATTCACACACGGGAAAAAGACAAAGACCAAAGTGTACAGCAGCCATCCCAGGCACGTCAGGCATGCAGATATCCCCTGCTGATATGGGGACTGGGCCCACCGTACATCCCCACCCCCACCCCCATCCCATCCCATCCCACTGTGCCATGCAGTCCAGTGTTACCCTGTGCCCACTGTGACCCCCCCCCAATCCCCCCATCCCAGAGTGCCCACCGTACCCCGCCCCCCCAAAACCACCGCCCCAGTGTCACACAGTGCTGTGTACCCCTGTCCCTTGCAGTGCCCCGCTGAGCCACTCCCTCCATGTCTCCTCTGCAGACAAACTCTCAGAGTCTATGGAGGGGCTCCAACTCTGCTGTCTGGGGTGCAGGGAGCACACCGCTACTGCACTCCTTTAGTTGGCTCAGAAGTAGAGAGGCTGTATAGGAAGAGGCTAACAGAAAGAATGCCTTGGTGTGTGTGTGTGTGTGTGTGTGTGTGTCTGTACAGAGCTGTAGACCATATGATGGCCTTGACACCCTGGCCTTTTTTCAAGACCCTGGACTATCCTTGACCACCCCTTCCCTTTCCCCATTTTCCAACACCCACACACACTTCTCTCTCTCTTTCTCAAACACACACACACACACACACACACGTCTCCCGTCTGTTTGGCCCCTATCTTGCCGTCAGTGCATCCTCTTCCACTCTGTCAAGAGGCACATGCCCCCCAAAGCTCCCCCCCACAGCAGGGCCATCCTGTCCAGGCGCTCTTGCCCCCTCAGCCCTCCCTCCTAGTCCAACCCCTGCGCTGGAAGCACAGCCCCTGTCCCCTGCCCCCTGCCCCTCCTCCCAAAAGCTTTGATGTGCACAGAGTGCGCTGGCAAATTCTCCAGCTGCAGATAGCATCGCTCTTTCTTCCAGTGGGCATGTGTGCCGCGCCGTGATACAGGAAGCACGCAGATAAGAGGAAACACAAGCGGTGATGCGGAACACATTGCGGCCAGGACAAAGAGACAAAGAGAGAGAGAGAGAGGGAGAGAGAAAGAGAGGGAGAGAGAGAGAGAGAGAGAGAGGGAGAGAGAAAGAGAGAGAGAGAGAGAGAGGCTCCATGCAGATGAAAGAGGAGAGATCACAGCAGAATGAAAGAAACACAGCCCGCGCTTCTCATCACATGACTGCCACTGCTGATAAAGGCAACATTGAAACTCCTCGCCTGTTAGCCAGACAGCCTAGGAAATCTAGCAGAGCAGGGACATGAATTGCTAACCTCAAACAGCTTGTTTTCCTGCTCATTAGTCAAAAAGTCAACCACCCAACTTCAGAACAGCAGCTACTATGGCAACCATTTATTTTAGCCTACTTTGTGCTCCTTTTTTTGCAAAATATCACTTCCAATCAAAAAAAAGAAAAGTTGGCAGTGAAAAGGACCAGGTCTTCTAAGAATGAAAAGAATGAACAGGTGTCATTTCAATGCATCCCAGTTGTAGCCCGGGCCTAGAGTCCCACAATGCAAGACCTTTTCAGGCCGGCTCTTTGTGACAAGAGCAGCGTGGTGCGAGAAAAGGAAGGGAGGCATACGATGAGAGAACATGTGAGAACCCTTTGGAGAAGGATCAGCAACAACAGGTTGGAATTGGTATAGCCCTCCTCTGAATGGGCGCTTAGACTGAGCTAGGCTCATGACACAGAGGTCAGCTTCAACTCCGGCCTAAACCTCCTCTGTCGTCTCCTAAGACTGAATTCAGATGGATTATTCTAGAAAAGAAAGATTGTCAGATTGCTATTCTCAGAACAAAGATCCAACCTACGTCAGAGTAGACTTTTAAAAAAACGTTTTAAAAAAAATGAATGTTGCAAAAAGTATGGCATGCAGGCAGGGACAAACAAGGCATGAATCATCTACGAGTTCGTCTCTCAGATATACACGCCCTTCCAAATCAGTTGTGTTCAAATGTCAGCCAAAGATCTCTAAATGTTTAGCGGAGATTAGACGGGTAACAGACAGAATTTTTTTTTAAAAAATTCTGAAATGGAGCCATAGTCAACTGATGGTTTGGATTAACAGCTGTGTTGTCAATGACGAGACACACACACACACACACATACACAGTGGAGCAGGCTACACGTAAGCGTGAGTGAATCAGTGAAGGTCAATGTAAATGCTATGTAAATGTTTGACAGATAACTGGCACGTAATTATTTTCAAAACGTGAAAAATCCCTCTCGGCCGCGGACATTTGAAAGGCAACGCTGACAGATGGCCTTGGACAGAAAGAGCGCTCGCTGACGGAGTGGCGGGGAACAACAAATCCCTCGGCTTTGAGGAGAGAGCGAGCGAGCGAGAAAGAGAGCGTGTGAGAATGTGTTTGTGTATGTGTGTGTGTGTGTGTGTGTGTGTGTGTGTGTGTGTGTAGGTGTGAGAGAGAGTGTCCCTGGGCTACATGTAACTATACCTTTTAACTGGCACCAAGCTTGTTCCTCTTATTTGGGGAATTAGGCACACACATCTCAAGGAACAAATTTCAACACATTTCAAGCCAACAAAAACACAACAAAACAAAAGAAAACTAAAGCAATAAAACTCCAACAGCTTTCAAAAAGCTTGAAAACATGTTCATCCAAGACATCAACTTCTGGCAGATTGAAGTTGTTCAAGAATGACTGAATGCAGTTTGTGTTAATCAAGGGTCTTCAATGTCCCACTGCAATGCCCAGCATAGATCCTGGTCCTTGGGACATTATTTTTGGGCTTACTGCCTCTATGCCGAGCTGCAGAAATGGAGGCAGCACATGTGGTCCAGTGCGCAGTCCTCCATGGCCATGCTGCAGAGGCAGGGTGAGTACACCTCAGCATGTCCTCACATATCAAGCCCCAGCCAACTGGTCCACATGAGAAGGCAGGAGAGAGGAGGAGGAGGAGGAGGAGGAGGGGAAGGAGGAGGAGGAGGAGGGGGAGGAGGAGGAGGAGGAGGAAGAGGAGGAGGAGGAGGGGAAGGAGGAGGACGAAGAGGAGGAGGAAGAGGAGGAGGAGGAGGAGGAGGAGGAGTGCTGTGCCAATGTAAGCTGTCGTGGAAGTTAAACATGTATACACAGTAAGACACACAATAGCAATATGAGGATTTTCAAAACCTGTTGAAAACAGTTCCATTGACAAACACCAGATCTCTGGAGCGCAAGGAGACACAGAATACTTCCCTTACCACCCCCCCCCCCCCCCTCCCTCCCCTCCCCTCCTCAAATGATGGTGCTCAGACACGGGATGCAGATAATTCCAGTCCACTATTTTAGTGATGAACAAAGAGAACAAACCCTTCAGTTGTGTGCGCATGCAACAGGTAACAAAGTTCAAGGAACCATTTCTAATATTTAGGCCCTGTCCCATTCCAACCACTTCCACTTGGTTTTGTATGTTCTGTGTAAAGGCAGGGAGTCCCAATACTGTTAAGAACTAAATCGGAACTAAGTCCTTTTCAACCCTTCAAAATCACCCTTTAAATCTCAATCAGCATGCCCGTCAGCATCAACAACAGTCATTATGCTGTTCGCATTCTGTGAATAATGTCAAAGAGAAATTCTTTCATCCCAGGTCAGGGCTCTCAACATCTGAACAAGAAACTAAGAGACTAGGCTACTTTGCCATCTCACGTCAGTGCGCAGCAGAGTTGCAGTCAACCTTGTGACATGGACAGCTGTCATTGAACTAGTCTTACACATAGTGAACTTGTGCATAGTGCCTAACACACTTTTAGAGACCAAACTCCATTTACTGCAAGTTAGACAGCAGTTTCCAGCAGCTGTGCTCCAAATTAGAATAGACAATGGGCTGACAGCAAACAATTCCAGCCAATCAACACCATGCTTCTGATATACTGAAGGGAGTGGTGCAATATGATTGGTTGTTGAGCTCAAGTACACAAAGATGACTGATTGACACAATGAAAGTATCTCTCATATTTAAGCACAAGTTGCAACAAGAAGTTTGTTTGGATTTTGGGTTGCATTTGGGTTGGCAAGTTCAATTTTTGGGCCGCAGTTGGGGAAGATCATGCGAATGTTAACATCTAGAGCAGGGGTGGGCAACAGTTTTAGTCTGAGGGCCACATTTACTTCGGAAAAGTAAGTGGCGGGCCACCTATTGGATGA
>JASCQY010000220.1:20813-33934 GCA_030264315.1 Sardinella tawilis
GAGATAGAAGGAGTGTGTGTGTGTGTGTGTGTGTGTGTGTGTGTGTGTGTGTTAAGAGAGAAAAGGCAAACAGTGTGATGTATGTCGACGCCCCCCGAGTAGAAAGGCTACTTCTGAGAGTCAAAGCGCCAGCGAGGACAACAAAGGCAAGTGCATCAGCCAACAACGACTCTGGGAACTGAACCTGCACAAGTGGACACAGAATGGACCAATCAAAGGGCAGCGAAGGGAAGAGAAAGGAGTCTCAGTCTCCACCTCATTCAGCCCATAGGCCACAGTGGCTCCATTTGATGCAAGACAACTGGCAGCACGGCATCTCCTACTCTGCAGCGTAGACATGCAGTTTGCCATGCCGGTATGGTGGAGTAGGTGGAAGTACAAGGAGCTGTTTGGACCAGGTGCTTTTGGCTACTTGTAGGGTAGGAAAAAAGGGGGCAAAAAGTGTGTGTCTGTTTTTTTTTTAATGTGCATCAAAGCTTCAGCCGGTATGGGTAGAAAAAGGCCAAGGGGAAGAGAGAAAGAGAAATAGACAGAGAGAGAGAGAGAGAGAGAGAGAGAGAGAGAGAGACAAAAACAGTTTAATCTGTTCTATTCCCATAGCGGAGAAACACAGCCTCAAATTACTTTGGCTGGGATATGAAAGTCAAAGAGTTTGGCGGTTTGAGTAGATAGCACTTAAAATACAGCTGCGACCACAAAACCAATAAATGGAAAAAGGAGTCGCGAAGCACTTTAACCTTTTCAACTCCCGGCTGGATACGGCTACTGCAGCCTAGGCAGGGAGGGGTGGTGGCCCTCTCTTCTCTACCTCGTAGTGTCTCAGATGGAGCCATACCAAACTCCTGGGATTTGCAGTCTCAACACAAAAAAAAGAAAGAGAGAGAGAGACAGAGAGCAAAATGCAAACCAAGCTCTCATTATCGTCTTAATATAGCACACAACACTGCAGCTTTCGAAGAGGTGGAATGCTCACGATAGTAACTGCTATGGATTCCAAGCACAGAGGCGCACAATTTTTTTTTTAATATGGTATATGACATATGACACACACCCACAAAGACAACTCGTTTCTTTTAAGAGCGCACAAAAATGCTTGATTGAATGCTATTCCGTTCTTTTTTTGTTTGCATTGCTTTTCTGTCTGTGAGGAGATGAGTTTTAGGGGAGCAGGCAGCATATATAACTTTTCCTTCCTCTTTTGGGCCACAGCTTGAGGCTCTCCCCCCTTCTTTCTTTCTCTCTTTCTTTTTTTTTTACTCTCTCTCTCTTTCTTGCTCTCTCTCTGTCTAGGAAGTAGGTAGCGTAGTGGCCACATTCTTCTGCGCTTCATGGGAAGAGTGGCATCTGGTCACCTCAGCGCCACGTCTCTGCTCGGGCCCCGTCCCCGTCCCCGTCCCCATCCTCGTCCCCGACAGAGCCCTGCTCTCCACTGCGCCGCTGGAAATGAGACTCAGATGTGGCAGCTGGGCCTGAGCTCCAGAGGAAATGACAACGCTTGCGCGGTAAGGGCCACAAAGAGGAAAAATATGGCCACTGCTTTTGAAGACACGCTGGGAGGACTTGGACTCTGGAATTTCTTTTATTTTTTGCTTTAATTCTTGTTTTTATCCCCTAATCTTACAGCCTTATGTTGTTTCAGCAGCGTTTTAATTATTTCGCGTCTTTGTCAGCCTTCCCCCACAAACCCCTGGATAGAGCGGCCACAGTGTAACCATTGGGGCCAGATGCATGATTGCACCAGCCCGGCTACTGTCTACTACGGGCTACCACTATCTGGGCTGAATAGTCCCTAGGGGGGATTCCACTGCACATAATATCCAAGATGGATGCAGAACTGGGAGGACTGGAGGATGATAAATCACATCTAGGCACCAAAACGGGGACAAGGTTTTCAGTCGGCGCCCAGATCCAGGCCAACTTGGGGCCAGCTTCACCTCGACGTCAGCTAGTATCTGAGATATCAACGTTGCGCGCCAATGTAGAGGAAGGACAGTCATGAATTTAGAAAACAAGATGCAGTCTGTCAGTAGACATTCATGTTCCTGGGTCTTTCAGACAACAGTGAACTCTCAACTAACACTGCAAGCGAATATGATCATAATGGTATCTTCTAGTTAAACTTCCTAATTTGCTGAAAAATCTGCTGCAAAGCCAAGTAGAGAGAAATAATAATAATCATCATCATTATTATTATTATTATTAAGTCAACATCTTATAAAACCATTAGCCCTAATCCAGGCCAATCAAGCAAATTCTTTTCAGGAATGAGTCAGCTGAATGACATCAGACTTAAACACTTTTTAACAGTATTCAAAATGCAACACACAAGCCAACCTCATCCGGGAGGAAAAAACCACACCGCCTCAACTGCCAAGAGAATAATTTGAAAAGACATTGATTACCTTCCAATTGAAGAAGAAGAAAAAAAAAACACCAACACCACCACCACCACCACCACTACCACCACCACCAACTCCAGGCAGCTAGGGCACTTGCCAAGTGGAACATTGGTCTTGGCTAATACGCAAAACCAATCACCTCATTTTCCCCTAACATGGAGCAAGTAGCAAATTGAGTTAATTTATTTGTTTTGGCCCATGTAGTAGGTGCTAGTTTTTTGCCCCCTGAGAACAGGGAAAGGATGCCTGGGAGTGTTTTTGGGGAAGGGGGTGGGGGTGTTGCGTTGCCTTGTGCTGCTGCTTATGGTGTTCCCTGGCCATTGGCTCTGCCAACCCAAGGCAAAAGCACACACACCCCTCTTAAGGACATCTGGATATCACTAAATGATATGCAGCCTAAACACTGTGCTACATTCACAGCACACAGCAAGAAGGCATCTCAATGGCTAATGTGCAAGGAGAAACCTTGGACCCAAGGGCCCATCGTCAGCTCAGTCCAAGCAGAAGGCCAACATCCCACCCAGCTGCTCCCCATGACCACTAGCAGGTTGGCCTTTCCAGAGGTGCTTCTGTGGAGGTGCCGACTGATGACAGAAGGCAGCTATGGTGAGGTAGCAAGACTCTGAAGCCAGGAGGAGAACCATTCATGAGAGACTGATTGTACACAAGTGGTTATGGTGACACAACAACAGCAACAACAGCAGCACACAGGCTTAAGTTCAGCTGCATTTTGAATAATCTCAGCCTCGAACACAAGGTGGCCCAGGCAGACCCACAGAGAATGTCCAAGTTCTTCTACACTACCATGAGTCTAGAGGCTTTTCAAACCATGTCAGATGGTCTACTGCATTATATCTGTTGTGCATAGCCTTCATGTTTACATGAGGCCATCTCCACTGACAGGCAATTCTATTGGAGCATCCTCTCCAACCCCAATGAGCCTACACATATTCCTCACAACTAAAGCAAAGATCCTCCGCACCAACCTCCGAAACAGGATAATATCTTTCCCAGTCTGCGCAGGCCTGTACTGAATTTCTAGGACCTTAACGTGTTTCTAATAAATTCAGACAAACATCAGACTCTGGGAGTTCTAATGTGAGACCCTCAACAAGCAACACCATATGCGACGTGTGCAGCCCCATCCACACGCCACACAGGGCCCATTTCTCCTGCTGAATGCTGTCAAGTTTTTGGAATGTTTTCTTCAGAGCAACTGAGGTAGATCTGACTCTGACAACAAAGTAGGCCTAAGACCAAAATGGAAAGACTTGCAATGCACTGAACAGGACAAAAATGCATGAAGGAAGGTCATGCACAAGCGCCCAAGACCCGCTCAACATGTGATGAGTGCCCTCACATTCCAACTCAGTCAGCAAGGCACAGCCTAAATATATCATCCATTTTAAGGTTCTTTTTTTTTAACACCCATAAATTCCCATTTCCTTTTTTTTGCTGCTGGAATACACGCAGAGAGACCAAGGAATTTAAAATTAAAAATGGCATTTAAGTCCATGATGAGTATGGCTTGCAAAGTATAGGTTAGACATATTCTCAGACGAATTCATACAATTTAGGCTTCATATGGGGGGAAAAAAACTTACTGTGCCATAGGTCTACTGCTTAGACACAGGTTGGGTGTAAATCTTTTTTTTTTTTTTTTGGCGTCTCTGACTATACCAGTCATTCATAAAATACTGGCCTACATAAAATGTTTCATTCCACGTTTGGTGTGTATGCTAATGTAGGCCTGTTTCGTGGGTTCAAAAAAGGTGGCAAAAAAACATGCAAACATGTAACTAAACAAACATTCTTCTGTAGGCCATACAACTTCAAGGCTTTACAATTTTGCTGTCATCACCAGTCAGCAAACATTACCATTTCATTGACAGTTATAAAGTGTGTGGTAGTGCGGAGCATTTTGTCCACAGGAGTGCTTCTCCATGTCGCAAAACGTGGGCTAAGGGAACCCTGCGCGTGGACCAACTTTGATCCGCATCGAACTCACTCAGTGGATCCTGAAGTCTCTTTCATGTACTCTACCACTCGCCGCTAGCTATTGCTTATTTTTAGCAGGTTTTCGGATCTTACAAAGCATGCGAAGGCACTACTTTTTATGGGAGCGCAAGTGATCAAACATTAGGCAACCTACTCTTGATAGTCCTTTCAGTGAAACACAACAATCAGCCCACGTTCTCCGTTTACATGTGAAAGCTCCAACGATTGGAGGGGAATGGGGTGTAGCATATATACACACACACACACAACACTACGGACTTGAACTGCTCTCACTCAAAGGCATTTTGTAAACTTGCCCAAAAGTACAAAAAGACGAGGAGGAGCAAGTTAAACTATTTCACAGATTGTACGTTTACGCAAACTTTTCTCCACGAACAGCAACACTATTTTTAAAATAGTTAATTTATGACCCGATCTTATTTCTCGCCTTTCTGTGCACTACTTGTGTATGCATTGTACTATCCTAACAGTGGCACAGTGAGTTGCTGTTCGCTACGCTCAGAACTTCAAAGGGATCGACCAGATTCCAGTCTGGATAAATTTTAACGCAGCGCGTTACAAATTTACAGGGTTTTGGAGCGGGAAACAGCCTGTAATCTGTACTGTGTGACAGACAATCTACATTTTAATTAATAATTCATTATTAGATTAAAGTTTTTGGCCAGTCAAGACATGCTTCAGTAAACCAAAGAAACCACATCTTTTAAAAGAAAAGGATTGGGTTTATTTGCAGTAAAGTTATCCTTTTAAGCCAATAATGTAGATGTTTCAGACAGTTGTAAACAAAATTTCACGTTATCCCGATCTTGTGGAAAACCTTTGTCGAACATGATTATTCAACAACTGACATACCATGTAAAAGAAAAAAGAACTAACGTTATTGATTGAGAACTCGCGACTAAATTTGAGCCGTTCGAATGTACCGACGGAGGTTCTGATGTAACGAGGAACTTCAAAGGGAGCGTCTGGATAGAAGACACATTAAATTAACTGATGATCGTATATTTTACAGAACTGAGGTTTTACTAGATAACGTTAGAGGCCATCTTGTGACCACATAGCTAGTTAGCTAGCTAGTACCATCCTCAGTAGCGCAGCCCCCTCCAGCCCCCACACCCGCCCCCCATCAAAAAGTTGTGGCGAGGAGCGTCAGAAGTATAGAGAAAATCGAAATAGCAATCACGTGCAATGGCTGCATTAGACTTATGTACTCATAGCTAATAAATAATGTTTACATACTTGTACGATTTCCCCCTCTGCGCTGATTGTGGCTCCAGCCTTGGAGAATCTTCCTTGCAAACCGGTCGTGTAAGTGGTATAATCTCCATTTGGACTTGACTCAAAAAGCACAACTTCCACAAAGGCAGTATCCTTAGTTGAAACGGTTCCCAGACAAGAGGTGACCACAAAAATCACCAAAACCACCGAATCTGCTACACAACCTAACCCTCTCCTTGATAAAATCATCATCTTGCCGGTTGGATCAGCGCCGATCGGGACATAATTTCCAATGTGTTCAAGGTATTAAATCAGAAATTAAACCTAACTGCAACAGATGAGTCTCAGACCGCGATGTTCTCTGGATTGTGCAACAAAAACACTCTGCCTTTCGCGAATCGTGCTTATTTCACCATTGCAGCCTTCTGAGTTGCATTGCTCGCTAGCTCGCCTGCTTGCTTGCTCGCTTGCTTGCTCGCTTGCTTGCTTGACTGCCAGCTAGCTAGCTTGCTTGCGCTCTCTCTCCCTCTCGTTGACTCCCCCTCTCTCCCTCTCTAGCCCTACAAAGCGGAGATCCTTTGATCTCCAAACACGTGATTTTTCCTCTTTTTTTTCAAAAGGGTTGTCCCCATGAGGTCTCCACCCACCAATCTTCGTGACCCTCAAACTTCCACTCCCCACTTCGGTCTGCCATTGCTCTGTTAAGGTGGTTCAGCTATGTCGCAGGTCTATTTTTGCACGTTAATTATGCAATCAGCCAATGGCTTGGCTACGAAAAGTTGTTCATTAACATATTGGAACAAACATATTTATAAATGCTTGAGGAATTATTTGTATATCGCTGTAAAATATGAAATTAGTAACCAGACTATGTGAGCAAGCCAAGAACTTCCTTAATAGAGACACAACCCTTCAAAACACTTTACAATTTATTGGAGGGCTAATTTTTCAATCTCATTTTTGAGTATTTAGGGTCAATTACGATTGTATCACCAATGCCAAGAATAATTGGATCACTTCAAAATATCTTCTAATCTTATTACATTAAAAGCAGGATTAACACCATAGTTTAATCTGCAGTATCGTAGCCTACTATAATGCAAATTAATGCTGCAAATAGCCTAATGTAGATTCAGCCTGTCTTTGTTTGGCACATTCGATTGTAGGCCTTATTTCTGAACTTGAAAAAGAAACCAATTATGGCAGCCTGAGCCTGAAATTAACTTTTTTAGATTTTGGGGTATGCTGGGATACTCTCTCTCTGTCTCTCTCTCTCTCTCTCTCTCTCTCTCTCTCTCTCTCTCTCTCTCTAGCCTGCATGCTGTTTCTCTTGCATATAGAAGTTATTCTTGCAGTGGGCTAGTTAACAAGGCGATCTTCAAAGCCTGTTCTAGGCTAATCATTCTCTGTAAGACGAGCTGACAGACTAATTGTAGATAATTTCAATAATTCTCCAGGCAAATCCTTCCCAAGAGTTAAAAGACTGCTCCCTTCACTGGGGCTTTGGACATCAAAGTGCCTAATGGTTTGTAATGGTTTTGCTCTCAATGTCAGGCAAAGCAAACTAGGGTCAGGGCTGGTGTTTAATATGCTGTTTGTTTTCTAATACATTCCTACCACATTTGGTGTGTGTGTGTGTGTGTGTGTGTGTGTGTGTGTGTGTGTGTGTGTGTGTGTGAATGAACAAATATATTTGCCGATGGAACTATCAGCCATGAAAAAACCTTGCTGAGTTATGCTTAGTCTGCTGTGCAGAATGCAGATTGGCCATGCATTTAGTCAGTTCTGGCATGTTGTGGGACAATCAGGGTCAGATTAGAACTGGCCTGAAGTTTAGCCCAGTGCTTCCCAGTGACAGGCTATTTGTCTGACCATGGATCTCAAGCCCGAAGATATCTCCGCCATCTCCTCTTGGGATCTCCTCTCTTGAATGCCCATGGGCTTTGCTGTAGACTATCAATGCTTTGTTTATTTGCTTTATTTCTGAGCTGGTACAGCTTGGAAAGAAACAAACAGAGTGGGCCAAGTACCACTCTGGCATTAGACAACAGCAGCAGCAGGCTGCAGTATAGAGGTCTGCAGTTGTGGCTCGCCTCAAGGGCACAGCACATCCACCTACAGTCCATACAGTAAGACAAGACCTTCAGTGGCATTGGATTCAGTTGGGATTGACTATATGTGGCACTGTTTTAGCTATTGACAGGGTCTTAGACTACAAGGCCCATGGAATGCCACACGCACACAGTGGCAGCAAGAAGAGCTCTTCACTGCTTGGTGTAGCTAACGCTAAAGTTAAAGAATATTACACCGAGGGACTTAGCCTTTCTATGTACATGTAGATGTATGTAGAAAGCCCCCCTAGCTTATGACTTGTCTGTTGCAAGAGAGCAAAAAAATAAAAAAATCTGTTATCCCTTTTAAACAAATATTAATGCAGAACATTTTTAGAATGCAGTCCAGGTTTTTGGGTCAACACAGACGGACTCAAACCTGGCATGCATCAACGTCAGATGAAAGAAGGGGGGGATTGAAGGTCTGAGTGATGAAAACATTACAGCCCTGAGAAATCGAATCACTGGTCAAATGAGAAGCCTTACAAGCCGATGGAGGAGATCTCGTCGGATGTGAGCTGTGAAGCAGTATGATTATGAAAACCAACAGTGGGGCATTTTTAGGTCAGGAATGCATGTCTGTGGAGAGAAAGAAAAAAAAAACACAAAAGAGCTGAAAATGGTCAACATATGCTTCGATTCAAGTGCAGGCTGAAGAAATCCACCCAGAGAGAAGTCGGATTTTCAGCAGATCCTTGGACTGAAGCGACGCAGAAAATACATACAGTATGCTAGCTCCAGTCCTGACCTGCAGTCTTGAGGACATGATTTTATTTTGACACATATTTTAGTGAGAGAAGTCATAAAAAAATCCTTTTTTTCATTTAAAAAATAAACCTCAGTTGAATACAAATGTTGATTCTACAACACTAACAAGACATTAGCACATAGCATATGCATATGTAAGGCAATTCATTGTGCTTTTGATAATTGAAAGCAAGGAGATGTAGAAAGCAGGGTTCTTAAGTTATCTTTAAAATCACACACATTGAAGAATTAAAAAATACATTGTGGAAGTGACCCCAAATGTGGGTGAGAGAGAGGGACATGTGCCTTGGATGCAACAGTCCATGAAGCATAGACAGCACTTTTATTGCTCACAGTGGATCTATTGACAATTATACAGAATGTGCAGTGTTCATTCATTCATTCATTCATTCATTCATTCATTCATTAGTTGTTAGCACATTGTGTCTCTTTTCATCCATGACCACTTTTAGACACATTCGGAACAGGAACATTCTGGACAAACAATACAAATAAGAAGGACAATTAAGAAAAAGGTCACAACACTAAGTGTCATAAAAATGCTTTTAAAATTATTCACAGACATCAGCTCAGATTCTCAGAACATGCCAGGACAACATCACACTCAGTAATTAACTCAAGAATGATGGATGAGTCATCGCAGGAGGAATGTGATTGGATGAGGAAGTCATGAAGAAAGACCTTGGGGTCTGTGAGACTTTCTTATCCCGACTTTTAAAAGATAATGCCACACGCTGCACGGACTCATGTTCATTTTTTATTTACATTTAAACAATCTTGTTTACAAGGCCCAGGAAATTTGTACTGTGACAATTAGGCTAGTAGGCCTATAAATGATCACTCATTGTCAGAACGCCTTATTTGAGCTTCAGGAGGGAGAGACTCCTCATGTTTAATCACAGTTTTAGGAGTCGTGTATTTGGCCAGACAGCGATGAAGGCAGTATCTTTAAATGGTTTCATACACTTGAGTTCTGCTGTAAACTTTTAGGATACAATCTGTCCTCTTGTTTAATTTCAAATGTAGTATAGCATACGCAACAATAATAAACATATCTATGTATATGTCTTATTATTCTCCTTGAGTGAGAGTAAAGAAAATAAAGCAAAAGCATTCTCTCTTCATTGTCAACCTTTTTCCTTATGGTTGGTCAAATCATGAAATTTGGAGGTGGGGTACACAGCCAGTTGGTCTCCTAAACGTTCGTCAAGAGGGCACCCAAGTGGTGGCTCTGTTAAGCCTGAGGAGCCAATAAACACTCCAATGGGATGCCTCATGTATGAAGCAGATGGTTTCTATCTTCCGGCACATTCTCTCCGTCTCTGGACCAGCAACATCAATGACTCTTGCTGCCTGGTGAGCGATCACCAGAAGGAGAAAAGGCTAATGATGGAGGGCCTCATTGGTGTGTGTATGTGTGTGTGTGTGTGTGTGTGTGTGTGTGTGTGTGTGTGTGTGCGTGTGCGTGTTATACATGCATGAAGTGATAGAGTGTGACACTTGTGTTTTTTTCCTCCTGTTCTTTTTTCTCCCACTGGGACTGGGTGAAATGTTAGCAAGTGTGCCCTCTGATGGCGGACTGAGGAACCTACAGGAGAGCCGCTCCTCCTACATGTAGCTCACAAGCATGTTGTGTGGCCTGTGGGCAGATCAAGTAAGCCTGCATCCATATGCTCTCAACAGGCCATTGACTTGGTCTCTTGATGTACATTCATAGCTAAGTGTCATGTATGTTTGCACTCTTGGTTGTTGGTCGTTAAAATGAAAAGCAATCGCATTCTTGTCGCCAAAGAGAAGCACAAGTTCTGACTTCATGTGAGATGTCGGTCTTGGTTGATTTGAGTAGAATGGTTGCAGAAAAATGAAAAATTATTATTTTTATGTTGTTCAACCGTATGTAAGAGTCGGGTCTAGCCACAGAATGATATCAATGAATGATATTAATAAACCTAAACATTAGAAACCCATTAACGATAAAAAAGTCCCATCTATCCCTTCTCATCAAAGTTATCCAATTCGTACTGTAGAATAGTAGCGCGTGGATGCAGCTTTCTGTTGGGAATTGCCACACTGAATTACACAGGACAGGATATGGAGGAGGATCAGAGAATAATGTGACTAAGATTGGGGTCATCTTGCAGCAGAAAACAGAACTCAGAGAGAGAGAGAGAGAGAGAGGGAGAGAGAGAGAGGGAAAGAGAGAGAGAGAGAGAGAGGGGGAAAGGGAGAGGTGCACACCTGCTTGATGGGTTTGGACCAACTCCAGATGTAATCGGCGCGCCCCCACTGGCAAGGCTTCCATCATCCACACGTATCCTTCACGGGTGTTTCATGAAGGGGAACTGGAAAAATACAGCTTAGTTGTGTGCCAGTGCCTTTTTCTGTACCTGTATGTCACCCCCAGTGTCTGATGAAAAGCTGCAGTGATCTGCAGTTGTTGATCTGGAGAGAGGATTCAACATTTGCCCGGGTCAGCCACCAACACTTCCTGCCTTCTTTAGGGATTTAGCAATTTGGTCCAATCAAAAGGCAAGAATGAATTGCTGGCTTCCTGGGGAATGATGTCAGTTATGTCTTGTAATTATGCTGTCATTTTGTTTTATTGCACTGGTGATTGGTCAACGCACGTTATAGCCTCAGGAGAGAAATCTTTAGAGAAACGTCAGAATCATCATAAACTCCTGAATGTTTTTCTGACTACGTATTTCTTAATTG
The DNA here is from genome assembly GCA_030264315.1 of Sardinella tawilis. NCBI lineage: Eukaryota > Metazoa > Chordata > Actinopteri > Clupeiformes > Clupeidae > Sardinella > Sardinella tawilis. The sequence goes on from JASCQY010000220.1 coordinate 32,044, forward strand.
GGGGGAAAGTTACAGTGCATTCTATAAATGTAGCAAACATGTCTGATTGAGTTGTGAAAACTTTGAATAGCTTTAGAAGTAGCACTTTCATTGTGGGCAAGTGTATGAAAAAATCTGTACGTAAAGACAGCCACCAAGCTCTGACAAGCCTTCATTTCTCCTCACTCTCGCTCTCTCTCTCTCTCTCTCTCTCTCTCTCTCTCTTTCTCCCTCTCTCTTTACAAGTACACATCTTACACACAAATGCTTCCCTAGCCAAACACTTTTTGACTTCTTTCAAATCCCGGTCCTCCTGCATGAAAATCCGGTGCTGTGAAAAAAATCGGGGAACAAAAGTGGTCATTCTGCTCACAAGCATCCCAGCTCCGGAGGCTTTGTCCGCCGGAGTCAATTGTCAGCAGGGCGCCCTGTCATGAGGAAAACATTTCCACTGGGGGTGCTCGCTGGCCCCCTAATTGCTTTATGTAATAATACGCCGCTGCTGCATTACGCTTCTCTCCAGAGCCGTGAATGCAAACGCTGGCCTTCTCATCAGCTCTTCTCTTCATTAAAGCACAACGTCAGCGCAGCAACACAAACAAAGAGACAATTCATCACGGGGAGCGGAGAGGAGGGTGGCCACCACAGAGAGCTGAGTTGAGCTGGGCTGAGCTGGACTGGACTGGGCTGGGCTGGGCTGGGCTGGGCTGGGCTGGGCTGGGCTGGGCTGGGCTGGGTGCATGCATGTATGCTGGGAATGAGGGGGTGCTTCGCATTTATGCACACTGTGCAGCACACACTGATCTGGTGGAGGTGGTGTGTGTGTGTGTGTGTGTGTGTGTGTGTGCGTGTGAGTGTGTATGTGTGTGTGTGTGTGCGTGAGGTTGGGGGTTGGGGGTGTGTGGAGGCGGTGTGTGTGAGCGTGTGTGTGTGTGAGGTTGGGGGTTGGCGGTGGGGGGAGGGATGGAGGGGTGAGCGCCAAACTCCGCGCCGCATCGGGAACGGATGTGGACCGGAAGGGTTGTGATGTGGGATGTACAGATGGCACACGTTGGAATGGCTCCTTTTCAGTATTTCTAGTAAGCAACCCTCTAATGTGCTCACTCCTGCAGCACTAAACCCAGAACACTGAGTCAGGACAGAGAGAGAGAGAGAGAGAGAGAGAGAAAATGAGAGGGGGATAAAGTGTGTGTGTGTGTGTGTGTGTGTGTGAGAGAGAGAGGGAGATAGAGAGTGAGAGAGAGAAAACAGAGTGTAAGGTATACTTTGCTCACGTGTCCCTTCTTTTTTTCTCAATGCAAGTAGAAAAGTTATGCTGCTCAAACTCTGAGCTCATGTGTAGAAAGGCACAGTTTTTTGTTTTGCATAGTTCTTGGCAGCATCAGGAAGTGTGTGTGTGTGTGTGTGTGTGTGTGTGTGTGTGTGTGTGTGTGTGAGTGAGTGTGTGTGCCTGCACCCTGTATTCCAGGGGGATAATTTGACTTTTCCAAACATGCTTCATAACGCCAGATTTGAAGTTCTGAAGTATTAAGCTGTCAGAAGCCACTACGCCCTCGGTGCTTGGATTTAGCCGCGGGCAATCGTCGACTTTGAAGTGTAGATTACAGGGAGTTATTTTAATGGGCCTTAATTCACTCAGGACCCATGTCGGCAGACATCTCAGGGGAGAACAGCGGTCCAGGGAAGAGAGGCCCTGTTGCATGTTACTCTCGCTCCCCACCTGCAACTCTGGCACTGGGAATGGGAAGGAACTTTAGAGCGGCTGACTCTCGCTTGACCTGTGAACTATATCCTTATCCACCCCCATACACACACACACACACACACACGCACACACACTCACAGATGAGCTTTTTTTATAGTTACTTCATCTACTTCATCTAATAGGAAAATCATATTGCTAAAATATATA
>JASCQY010000220.1:41263-52327 GCA_030264315.1 Sardinella tawilis
GTGTGTGTGTGTGTGTGTGTGGGTGTGTGTGTGTGTGTGTGTGTGTGTGTGTGTGTGTGTGTGTGTGTGTGTGTTTGGGGAGGTGGGAGCGCATTGGACTGTTGTACAGCTGAGTGTGCAAATCATGGGTCTCTGCCTGGGATATGTGGCATTGAGTCCATTTACTGTATATTCACACTAAACTAATAACTGGCAATAATCAGGTACAACTGTAAAAATCTGTTTTTAGGTGTTTACATGCATTAAAAAAACAACCAAAACCAAACAGGTTTACATGATTCGGTCGATTGTTGACAGAATTCTTCAAGTTTGTATGTTCATCAATGTGTCCTGTGCAGGTGTATAAACCGGTTAAATCTGTATTATATCTTGAAGAAATCAGAATATTGCTAAAAGCCTAGGTTATGTTAAACAGTTTTCTCATAAACTGATAATGGCTGATAATGATCGTTTTTTTTATGTCAGTGTAAACACACACACGGTCATAACAACTTGTGCTGCCGATATTCATGATGATCCAAAGTGGCCTGAGAAATTAGCAGTTGAAACTTGCCCATGACATCAGACACATGCAGGTGTAGAGTTTCAATTTGTGTTCTCAATGGAACTTCTCCTTAGTCTTAATGTAAAACATATTGTTTATTAGTTACAGTGAGAGAGAGAACAAGAGGGAGAGAGAGAGAGAGAGAGAGAGAGCGAGAGAGAGAGAGAGAAAGAGAGAGAGAGAGAGAGAATTGTTGCTATAAGTGATATCAAAAAGGCTATATGAGAAAGATAAAATACTAGCTGGGGATGACTTGTTTGATTGGATTTTGGTGGGGCGTTGATAAACATTGACCCCTCTTTTCCTCTCCCTTTCACTATTGCTTCCCCTGGTGCGAAATCAGACAATTTCACTTTACATTAGTGAATAGATTCTAGTGTGAAAGCTGTAAACTGCTCTAGGTGTGACATGTCGCACCTAATCAATCTGTCTTGCATCTCCCAGAGTGTTTATTGCAGAAAGGCAGAACTCGCTAATGGTTGTCTTGCTTCTGAAGTGCCTTACTTGATGTGACGGTTTACTTTGTGAAACACACCATAAATTCTCAGACAATTCTCAAATTCTACAAATTCTAAAAAACTCTGGCTTCATCAGCATTTGTTTCAGGCAACATTGGAAACGTGTTATTATGCCAAGCAGACTGAGCAGAACACAAAATGTGGAACAACACAGCAGGTCACTCATTCAATGTAGGTCAGCGCTCAGAATCACGACAGCCACCAGGGGGCGATATACACTAACTGTAGGGCCTTCTACAAAGAGAGCTTGTGTATCTTGACCTGAGTAGTTGCCTCTAATGGCAACCAGGGCCCAGTGCATTTTTATGACAGTACCAGCCAGATCAAGATAGGCTTCTTCTGAGGGCACAGACGAACGTTTTCAGGGGGAGGGAGAAAAAAAAAATGGTCACGCAGCTCTGCACACAGAGGAAGTCTTGCAGCTGTGTCCCTAACGGACACCATGACACCACACGTTTTTCATTTTCATAACTCTAACCTTCCATTATGGGATGGTAGACTAGAGTGGCTAATAAAAGGTCTCATCACATCTCACCCTCCATAAGTAAACATTCCTGGGTAGCCAGCCTATTTGTCCCTGGCAAACGGAATTGCAAGCTAACACCAGGACATGACTGGCAAATCCAGTTTTGAATTCAAACAGATCAGCCCAGAAGACAGTTGATCAAATGGATCATGAAGAGGAAGACAAAGTCCAGGAAGTATGCAGACGCCTCGGTCAGCCTTCGGCTGTACATGTGAGGCCTGCATCTGAATGCTAGCATTGTCGTTGTCGAAGTGCTTAGGCCTACAGTACATGTGGTGGTTGTTGTTGTGGCCGTGGCTGTTGTTGTTGTTTTGCAGGCAGACGGGGTGGGTGGGCGTCGGGTGAAATGTGATTTCTGGGGAACAAAAAGAAGCGCTCCGTCAGCTCGACAGAGCACAAAGCTCAGTTTATCCCGCTAACTAACAACATGCTGGCAAAGACTCTGAGACAATTAATGAGACTCACAACAACAAGGAAAAAAAAAACAGACCACTATACTCCCGTGAATTTAGGTTAATTAACACAGCAAATGATGTACCATCATGGAACACCATACCCCATACTGATGATTAATCACAATATAGAATGTAAGTGAAATGTAAGTAATGAAGCTTGGTTACTTTGTAGCAGATTATATTCTTACCAATGAAATGCCACTGGCCAGCAAATGATGAGAACTGTTTGCAGCAGCACCCCTGTGCAGCAGTTAGAGTAAGGGCCCTTTAAGGTCAGCCTGGAGCATGTCCTCTGAGAAGGGAAGACTCTGTAGCCTATGTAAATATACTCTTGACAGAAACATGCAAACCCTCTTTTCACTTTGTGTTTCAGTATGAGCAAAACTAACCCCAAACACTGTAGCATTATTGAGTAGCATTGTATCACCCCACACCAGTTCTCATGTGTTCCTCCTCCTCTTCCTCTTCCCTATTTTTGTAGTTCACACCAAAGAGCCATATAGCGGCAACAAGTGCCATCATAACAGCTGCTCCTCAGACTTTGGCACAGACGAATCTCCATTCACAGAAAGTCCCCCCGCAGTTTATTTAAGTCCCCAGAAGAGACACCAGAGACGGGGTAGCTGAGTACAGTATAAGTTTACATGCGGCGTGGCTTCATAACGACACGCACGCTCAGTGCTGTACAGAGTTACATGCTAGGCATGTGAGACATTAGCCAAACACACACAGCCAAACTTCACAACAGTCCCTGGAAGAAATGCCTCTACTTCCAGTATTTAAATCACATGTAAATGGTTGGTGGTGCACTTATCTCGTTGGACTGTACTGATCAGCTCATCAATGCTGCCATAACCGGCGGCCCTTTCTCTCCCCTGCCTTCCCAGCAGTTTCAGCACGTGCTGTACAGTAGCCTACCAGCTGGTTGGTGCACAGCTGGACGCTGCTTATTTCAGGTTAAAAAAAAAGGCACAGTTGATTTTGAATAAATGTAAATTAAAAAAAAAAAAGAAAAAAAATCTCAAAACGCTACTCTTGCCCTTGTTTTTTTTTCAGATAATGATGTTAATGTTACAATTTGTTTTGTTGTTTTGCTTTATAGATGTGTGTGTGTGTCGACATTGTATTATGTTTTCAACTGCTCAAATTCAGCAGAGAATTGATGTGTGATATTGTGGCAAAAAGTAGACTTTGGAGCAGGGCAAAGTCCTCCAACACTGACAGAGATAAACTTTGGGTGATTAGGCACGGCTATACAGTACTAATGGTTCTTTCAGCTTCTGAGACCGACACCTTCACACTCAAACACACACACACACACACACACACACAAACTCATTCAAACACACACACACTGACAGTATTACTCTACCTCAAGTACAAATGCACACACACACACACACACACACACACACACGCACACGCACACACACGCACACACACACACACACACAGTCAAAGGGTGGGAAAAAGTGCAGGCAGGGCAAACACTAAAGTGGGGTGGAGTGTGAGCTGGAACCTGAGCAAACACACGGCCCGGGGCGTGAGCCTCTCACAGCTGGGTTCCACAGCCCCAGGTGTCGGCCCCTATTGTCCCACTAACACTGGAAACGCCGTAAAAACGTTTCCAACGCAACCGCCCGTCTACGCACACGGAGCAGAGATGCTGCTGCTGGTTGTTGACCCTTCCTTGGTCCTCCCTCGGCCCAGCCAGGCAGTGAGGACAATGGCTGCTAATCTCCGCTCCACTCGTCCCCGTAACCTCAGGTAGAATAACAGGCCACCTGATCATCCGCATCGCTGGCTGCCGCTGGCTGGCACAGAGAGCGTTTCCACAGCAACAGGAGTGCGCTCATCATTCATGTGTGGTGCGGCTCAGTCCGGTCGCACACGAGTGTGTGACATCAGTTAGGTGTGTGTGTGTGTGTGTGTGTGTGTGTGTGTAACATCAGTGAGGTGTGTGTGTGTGTGTGTGTGTGTGTAACATCAGTGAGGTGATTTCTTGTCATGGGTCAGCCACTGTGACACAGGTGGTTGCCATGCCATCCATCTCTTTATTCATTCATAACGCGTCTGTGTGTGTGTGTGTGTGTAAAGCAGGAGGCAGGTCTGCTCTTTGGTGCGCTCTATGAGATGTGGCATGGGTCCTGTTTCCTCCTCACCTCTGTCTTTCCGAAAGGTGGAAACAATCACTGCCTCACGGGGGAAAATAGTTCATCCTGGGTCAAAGTTAAGAATATAAAGAGAGAATATTAGCCTACTAAATGTCTTATCGAAGACTGAATTCAATATTCCATAAGGACTCTGGCTGCCTTACGACTTCTAGCACTTTCAGTATGACTGCAGTGTGGATGAATGAGCGCCTACAACGATGGTGAGAATATTAGCCTACATCACTGTGTGACATGAACTGAGTAGGTTCAATTCCCCGGCAGGAGTGGGTTATTCTCTCAGTAAGCCAAAAAAAGGTTAGTCAGGGGTTTGTTACCATTCACAGGAGACAAATTTAAAGAGAAGTCATCTGGGATTTCCCTGTAGCAGACACACAGTAGCATCCTTTGAATTTAGAAACAATGTTCACAGTGATGTCATTTTAAAAATACCACCGGCAATGCAGCAGCCCGTTTTCCTCACTCTTGCTTAATAATGTAATTAAAAACCTCCTTCCGTATCCAGCACGCCCATATCCATTAGGAGTGAATGATCAGGCCATAATCAGTAACATATGTGAACACATCTGAGACACTGCTTCCTAAATGACAGCAACAGCCACCGAATGGCTTCTACTGAGTTGAAAACAGACCACTGGAACTAATGATGGTTGTCTAATGGAGCTCTCTCAGTATAGACTTAATTACAACTTAATGCCTTTGTGTGTCACACATTGCAAGGTCAATGAAGAGAAGAATCATGAATAAGATGACTTGTCAAGGTTGTTTACACACACAGGATAGTTATAAGACTATATGGGGATTTATAAGGGTCAGGGGAGACAATGACTAGGTATGAATAGTTTCCAAACTTTCTCAATGCCATGATTGTGTTCCTGGGCTGTGTTTCTCCAAATGTTTTTCTATGTTTCGAGTTCTTTTTCTATGTTTCTATGTAGTCCTTATAGGTATAGTAAATGCCATGTTAAGAACTACTTATAGCACTAAGAACATTTTGGGAAACGCAGCCCTGAACCCTTCTGCTAAAGCCAAGCGATGTTTGCACCAAATGAGGAAGAACAGTTCAGTTCTGTCATCATTCATTTTGGTCAACATATCGGAAATGGGAAGGAGGCAACAAGCACTGGGAAGTAACTGTATCCCTCTGTTTCGCTTAATAAAACAGAATTCTCAGACTCCATTGGTCAGTGCCCAAACTGTGCATCCACTGTGTTTTGACTGGTGAAGTGTGTTAAATCATCTGTCCCGCCTCACCCTGAGTTTATGCAAAGTCTTATTTGTAGGCCTAGTGCCTCACCTTTTCACAGGGACAAGTTGTGTGAGCCGTACAGGATCTTCACCAGGAAGTAAGCTACAAAAAAAAGAAAGAAAGGAAAAAAAAACAATGCTTCCTCGAAGTGTCATTGGTCATGAGAGTTCATCCGAAGTCGTCATAGCTTTAGGGAGCACATTTCATTTTTATGAAAACCAAATGAAGATGGTGATTAATTCTATCTGACATAGAGTATGCCTACAAAAAGAAAATGCTTTAACAGGAGGAAAACATTGAATAAACTGGCTAGTGCCAGCAGATAAAAATGGGGAACGACTTGCATCAACCACTTGGTTGATGCAATCGGCTGAAATGATCAATTAAATTTCAAAAGCTCACACGAGAAGAAAAGTGAAATCTCATCAGCCACCAGATCACCATGCATGTAAAGTTAGCGTTACATAAGAAGTGCAAATAATAATGCATGATCTTCTCCAGAAACATTAGTTGATTCGCAGCTTGTTATTGTTGCGTTTGTTGCCAAACATGCCCTACGGTAAGGTTACAGGGGGGTTTTCGGGTTTTCCACGTAGTGATCAACACTGGGAAATATTGAATGTAAATTTCATCAGCCTCCGAACCAAGGAGCGATTAGAGCTCAAGTGACGTCATGCGATCTTTCGTCCTATCAGGTTGAACCACGATGGTAGAAATAGAATGCAAGAGGCGGAACTGACAGATATTTTCTGCGAGCAAAAGGTTGCTGTAAGATCGGGGGGACTAAGCTATTCCTTCGATAAAATATTTTCCTAAATTTAGGGTCTTCTACAGATCCGACAACAAATACAGAATGGTTGTTGTGACCGCAGGGGCTGGGGGCGCCCATAAAGTCCTCTTAATATCTGGAAAACAAAATGCCACATCTACGGCAACACAAGGGGGGTTCAACCGGTCAATTTCGGTTGTTCTCCCATCATCAGGAAGCCAAGTCTCCTCAGATTCAGATTCAAATACATCCGGACCACCTCTTCGGAAAAGACAGCGACTTACACACTTGAGCCCCGAAGAAAAAGCACTTCGGAGGTAAGTGTCAAACAGTGCTACCCCGGCTACTAGCTAATGTTAGCTGCTCTAATGTTAGCGATAATCCGATCAACCAGCAGTTTATGTCGAATCCTACGACAGTGTTCCAACAAAAGCGTAAAAATGTGGTGGTGCTTTGATATTAACGATTTATTGGGAATTTTATTCTCACAGTATTTATTTGAAACACAATTAATGTGAATGATAGGCTTTTGTGTGCCGGCCGGTTCATCTGGCAACGTTAGCGTTTTTTAAATGCGTAGTGCCGTGCGCATAGTCCCACCCAGTTGAGGCTATCTAGTTCTGCCTGCGTGGCAAGAATATGGCCGGTAATTACGCAATCACTGTGGGAGTAACAGACCTACTTTTGCTTGTAACCTACTTTGACAGGAATTTTCCAGTTTGGGAAAATATGCATAATAAGTTAATAAAAATGTTTGTTTTCATAGGAAACTCAAGAACAGAGTTGCTGCTCAGACCGCAAGAGACAGAAAAAAGGCCAAAATGGGAGAGTTGGAACAGCAGGTTTTGGAACTTGAGCTTGAGGTGAGATTACCTGTAAAAATGTAATGGGAATTTTTTTTTTTTTTGGGATGGAAACAAAAAGATTTTTGTTTTTATGTGTTGACTGCAACTATGGCCCTTAACTTTTCAGAATCAGAAGCTCAACCTTGAGAACCGGGTATTGCGAGAGAAGACGAGTGACCTCTTGACTGAGAATGAGGAACTGAGACAGAGATTGGGTTTAGATACTCTGGAAGTCGAGAAGGTAAACCGAAAATCCCACCATGAACTTCAACATTTGAGGGTGGGGGTGGGGGCTAGTGGAGGGGTTGCTGTGGTGTGAGGACATTTATAACTCTCACCTGCAATGGAGCTGTTTTGACCCTTCTTTTCTAGTAGTGTTCTGAAGCTTAATGAGGCTCTCTCTTCTCCCCCCTTTCCCCTGCAACAGGTTCAGGTGCTGGAGTCCGGTGTGAGCTCCGTGGGTTTGGGGATCGGGTCTTCTGAGTCCGCAGCACTCAGGCTATGTGTGCCTCCGCAGCAGGTGCAGGCCCAGCAGTCCTCAAATCCGAGGAGTTCGCCATGGATACTGGCAGTCCTGGCTCTTCAGACGCTGAGGTGAGATTGCAGCAGAAAATGCCTTCATTCATAAAAATATAGTCTGTTCATAAAAATATAGTCTGTTAGTCTGTTCTGATAGGATGGTGATGAAAATGTACCTACTGATGATTGTAAGTTCTCAGGAATATAAAGAACTGCTAGAACCATAGTACTCAAGGCAGGCAATGTTGCCTAGCAATGTTGCCTAAAACCTTGGCTGCATGGTGAATCACTAGCTGTAGTCATTCATCCTGACTCACTTGTTCCATCTCTCTCTCTCTCTCTCTCTCTCTCTCTCTCTCTCTCTCTCTGCAGTCTGATCTCTTGCTTGGCATCCTGGACATCCTCGACCCAGAGCTCTTCCTCAAGGGGGGTCTCAGCGAGCCCCAGGAAGGCCAGCTGGTGCTCAGCGCAGGCGAGGGAGTTCCAGTATGCCCCGCCTCATCTGCAGCTGTGGGGGCCGCACCAGTTAAGCTGGAGGCCACTAATGAACTGATCCACTTTGACCACATCTACACCAAGCCTGTGGAGGAGGTGGTGTGCGTTGAGGAGGATGATGATGATGATGAAGAGGAGGTGCAGGATGGTGTGCAGGAGGTGAAGCTGGAGGAGCTACAACAGGACGAGATGGAGGAGGATGAGGAGGAGGCTTTCTCTCCGGCCCAGGAGGAGGTGGTGGTGTGCGCGGAAGACGTCTCGGTGAAAGACGAGCCCGAGGAGGTGCTCATCCCTGAGACGTCCGCCGCCGCCGCGGGGGTCGTCGATGACTTCCTCTCGCCTCAGTCCCCATCCCTGGCCGGCTACAACAAGGCAGCCTATCTGACCGATGCATACAGTGACTCTGGATATGAAAGATCCCCGTCCCCTTTCAGCAACATGTCTTCCCCGCTGTGCTCCGAGAGCTCATGGGACGACGTGTTCGCCAACGAACTTTTCCCCCAGTTGATCAGTGTCTGAACCCTAAACAAATCCACCCTTTTTTATGATTTGGTTTCCCTTCACTGCCGCTCAGTGTAGCTGAAAAGTGACATTTTTTTCTCTTTAGATTGTAAATATGTGAAGTCTTCACCCTAGCCACCCTAGGATGAAGGTATAAAGATATAAAGTACTAACTTGTATTATGTGATGGGTGTTCAGTGCAGTGTTTCCAACTGCATCAGCCTAGAAGCACAAGATTGAATTGACTTTGACACATTTGAAAATCAGACATTGTGGCAGTTTTACAGATTGCTTGCTGTATAGGGTTCTAACTTAAGCATCAGTCAATCCGCAAACTCAATATTTGGGCCGGGGCTCCCGGGGATTTAATTGTATCCAGTCTATTTATTTATGTATTTAGTTTGTCATCTGTATGTATTGTCAGATACAAAAACTGCTTTATTATCAGTTGTATTATTTGTAATTTGCAGCTTTTTCCTCCTAGCAGACTGTCCTGTATTAAACCTTCAGCATTGCATAACCTTTTTGTCCCTGGTCTTGAAAAGTTGCTTTTTGGAACAGGGGGTGGGGCTGGGGATTTCTTTTTTTTCCCCCTTCTAGGAAAATATCTGAAACGGCATTCCACTTCAGTGTGACCTCAATCTGTCTTTTTTTTTCCCTCCCCCTTTCCTCTCCTCCTCTTTCCTGGTCTTCCCGTCAGTACAGCACGTCCAGGTTTTGCAGTGAGGCTGAAGACCGATGTAGACAACTTGCATTCAAAATAGTTCATCAAGCGTAATATTATCAAAGTAGTTTAAGAAGTTCCAAGAGTACGCCCACAGTTATACAAACATTTGTACACAGATCTTTTCAGGGAAAGTTGAAGACTTTGAGACATTGCCAGCTGTACACTTCGGCAAACATTGCGATAAGATAAGCAGGAAGCATGGAAAGTTGAACATAGAGTACATATCCTGTAAGTTTCACTGGCAGACCTCTGCTCTGCGTCTCACCACGTGCAGCTTCACACCACCGAGTTGAACACTCGTGGAGGAAAAGAGCTCCAAGTCACTCACATTTTTGTACAGAAGGCAAATGACAAGTTTGAATGCTTGTAATTGTAAATGCAAGTCCTTTTTGTCCATGTCTTGGAACAATACTTTTTTTTAATGATTGAACAAATCATTTTGATGATTATACTGGAGCTCATAGTAGACTATGGTACAATGAAGCTAAGTCCAAACCTTTTTTCCCCATAATTTAACAAAAAAAAGTGATGTTTTAAGTAAGAGGTGAAAAACTTTAAACTCAAGCTATGTGTTGGTTTGGAGTGCAGTAGGCGTGTTCAGGCCCCTTCATTCTTCTATGATAAGTATAGACCTACTGTAGGCACCAGAGAGAGAGTGTGTGTGTGTGTGTGTGTCTCACTCTTATTACTAACACAGGCAGCTTGGCTTAGTGAAGGCTGGATACAGTATGGCCTGCTTTATGGGCCATTTTACAGGGTGAAAGTGGGGAACTAAAGGTGTCTTCTCTTTCACACGCTGGTTCAGGTTAAAAGCAGCTTGTCACCACAGATCTAATTCAGTCCATGGATATTGGCTCTACTCTGCTTTGACATCCTGTGGAGGGGCAATTCATCAGCTTTTGCTCTGAATATATTCATTATTTTTCAACAATCAACAATTTTTATTGAGCAGCAAACTAACCAAAAGTAAAAAAAACAAACAAAAAACAGAGAAAGTGATGTCATGAAATCAAGAATTTGGTCATTTTCTTTTTAGGTATGTCTGACTGACACCTTGCCCCTTTTCAGATTCTCAACTTCAATTGTTTAAAGAATATACCACTCTGATGTGTGTTTCACAACGTCAACGTCCTCCGCGTAGTGAGACCACAGTGTGGTTAGAGCGGCTTCTGTTCTCAATCTACTTCCTGTGCTCAGTTCCAAGCAACTGAGAGTCAGAGTCTGGGTTTGGGTTAAAGCAAACAAGCACTTTCATCTTCATCGATATGTTGGTCTTTGCTTATATCCCTATGAGAGACTCCTCAACAACAACAAAAAGCAGAGAGTGATTTATACACAAATCACATGGCGTGCTTGTCGTACAAGGGTTATCGCTTGAGACAGTGTCCACTATGATGTCAGTCAGATAGTCAGTGTGTCCTTAATGGTAAAGGTTCATGCTTAAATTAGCATTGAGCCCATGAGTAATAGTATACGCTTGTCATCAGCCCAGCTGAGACTGACTAATCCCACTCAGGGGTCAGAGATGGCTGAAGCTGGTCAACAGGATATGCACACACACAGAGCCACTTCACTGGACTAGCACATATAGCTTTTTATATAGCCACTTTTTATTAGGGCTACTTTGAAAAGGGCCTTGATCTCTCTCTCTTGCACCCCCTCCCTCTGTTTCTCTCTTACACACACACACACACACACACACACACACACACACACACACACACACACACACACACACACACACA
>JASCQY010000223.1:0-18450 GCA_030264315.1 Sardinella tawilis
AAAATTTTGGCCATGGTCTCCAGGCTGCCGTGCAGTTCGGAACAAGTGTGCAAGGCAGCATGGGTATTCCCAGGCTAAAAGGTGAAGATAACAGCAGCCCATATTTCAGGGTTTTTTCAATGCTCTGCAGTCTCTCGTATACTTTGCAAGAGCAGGATACCTGCAGCTTTCTGGGTACCTGCTGCTACACCACATACCGTAGTTTTGGATCAGCTTCAATCATTCATGTCTGTTTCATCTTCCCAAACTCTTCCTTCTCTACACAAAGTCCGTCAGCCACCAGAGGCCACCCATCTAAATGTTAGCAGATGGCTGATGGTACAGATTTGACTTCTTGCCCGGTGCAGAGCATGCTCAGTGCGTCTCTCTCCTCAAAGTCAACTTCATTTCCTGCCCAGCAGCAGGCTGGCACGGACGACCTTGGGCACGTGGCGAATGGTGAGGGACACCCTGGTCCCTCGGGTGAGCACCTCCCCGGGCTGGGCCGAGGCAGAGGACAGGTTGACCACCCTCTCTGTCAAAGTGTCCTGGCAGACGTTGTGGATGCCATGGAGCAGGCTCTGGTACATCTGGTCCTGCAGGATGAGCAGACTCCGTGGCCGAAGCAGCAGCGACAGCAGGTATCGGCTCTCCTCAGTCTGGGGGTCCTCCGTCTGAGCATGGAGAAAGATGAGGGGGTGAAAGGGTTGAAATTTATCATGGTTATTGAATAGGAGAAAGCTAAGCAGTTAAATGTGAAAGGTAGGCAAACCAGTTTTGCCTAGTCATTTGAACTTAATGATCTGCAAAGAAAAATATCCCATGGCGATACAGTCATCAGAAGAGCAAAGAGCGGGACCAACGCCTTCTGATTCGTCATTCCTGACACATCCTTGTGTGTTTGCTGAGTAACTGAGTAAGTTAGTGTGAGTGTGTGTGAGTGTGTGTGTGTCTGTGTGTGTGTGTGGTGGCGTTATACCCATATTTACCTCACACTGGCTAATGGGCCTATAAAAGTCCAGCAGAGTGTGGGAACCCAAACTGATGGTTGTTACAGTGGGGTGATAGAGAGGGCCATCTTCATGTGGCTGACAAAAACAAAATACAAAACAATGCACAGGGAAATAATTAAGCCTATAGAATACTTACAGTATATAAACACAATATATAAAAGCCATACAGAATCAAAACTACTACTACTAATAATAATGATTATAGTAATACTAAGAATGCTCAATCGTTTGTGTTTGTGAACAGTGTAAAGGCAGTGTTTACCATAATGCCCTCGCCTGGTTTGTATTCGTTCACCAGAACATGATTGGCAGCCTTTCCAGCGAATGCTCCAAGGGAGGAGATTTTGTTTGTGTATTTCAGCAGCCAACCCGGGAGCTTCTCAGCAAGCATTCCTTTTGGGTTTGGCAGACCACCTGAATGGCCATTAACACATGTTAATCCATAATCCGACTGCTTTTGAGCATGTATGGTGTAGGCATAAAGTTGTGAAAGCTTCTTGCAAACCAAGCTTCAAAAGCTTCCCATTTTGTTATAAAAAATAGGTCTTGCGTATTTGATAAGGATAATCCACACATGTCCTTGCACATTTTCACATGCATTTTACACAATTAATTCCAAGCTACATACCCCAGTTCTGAAGTCTCCTTCCTGATAACTGTGTCCACTTCGGTTTGGGAGCTTTGTACACCTGCATTATTTAATGATTGAGCAATGGACAGAAAGATGGCCATTATGACACTCTGAATCTTGATTCACAAAAACATAGGCCTACACAAAACACAACGTAAACTCAATCTTCAACATTTCTTTAGACTGGCAAGTAAAAAAAAATTGTTCATTTGTGTTGCAGACTACATGCACCTCTTGTAAGAGATACTGCTCTTCGGCCTCTGAGATGAAATCTGGGATATAGTAAACTGTGGGAGGCGCCTGGCAAAAGAAAGAAGGTTCACGTGCTTGTCACTGACGCAGGTGGGTACAGGTGATCATCTAATGTTATCATCATCTAATGTTAATATTTTCTAAACTGCGAAATGTGTAGAGTAGCTTACATTTGTTACAATGTACTCTTCCAACTCCTTTGATATTTCACATGAATATGCCATACTTGGTGATGTAAACACGGCCTAGAAAAAAGAAAGGCCAGTTTCACGTTAACGTTAAGTGTGAATAAAGCACGACAGTACCACAAAGCTCTTGTCCTCTCTCATACACGCAACCACAGGGTTACTGGTCCAGCAGGCTACATCAAATGTATCTTATTTTAAATCTCACTGCCTCGCCGCCAGGACATTATTAAGACAATTTTCTAACGCAAGTCGCATACCTTTCCATCAACAAGCCGACCGGTTACCTCCAATCTGTCGTATCATGTCTGTCGTTGGTTAATCACGGGCTTGGCTCTCGACATGTCGTTACTGCCATCTAGAGTTACGGAATGAAATTGAAGAAGACGAGGCAAAGGTTGCAGCAAAGCCCTGCTACAACAGTGACTGTAGGGGTTGCAAACTGCTTGAAAGACTCATAAAGCTATTTATTCCTTCATTTGATAAATTATGCTATAGCCTACATCTTAGCGTTGTTCTATTTGGGTACTGATGCATAGTTCCCCGTTGGTGTGGCCCAGTTTGCTATAACCACATGAATAAAAATCAAATGCATGCCTCTGTGAGTAGCATATATACAGTAGTAGCTATGTTTATTGCGGTTATTGTGTGTCTGTGCTTTAACTGTTTTACTTGCTTGGTTGGATTTCCCTCTCTTCTCCTCCAAATTCAGCATCAGCATTGCAGCTATGGAAGCAAGTTGCCATGGTAACACCAGAGGCAGAGAGCATCTTCAATAGTTTACCTTTATTAATGGTTATTGATCCAAGAAGCCAGTGGTGGTACATGCATGGTCCTCTTTTCCTTCATTGCCTTTAAATAGTTGAATGTCTATTTGCTAATGTAGTGTACAATACCACCATTATTGTGTAGTTATTGTGCATTTTTAATAACCTTGGCATTATTACAGATGCAGAGACACTCACAGAAAATGCCAGCACACCTTTCAATGTCCACCATTTTAGTAGCCTAGGCTATTTTTGGTCATTCCAAAAAGGGCACCGGTTTTAGAGGTCACATATATATTCTGCAGATTTACCACGTTATATTCTGTCCACTATTTTTTTTTTTTCGGATTACGAAACATATAGGATATAGCCTATTTAGAAAGAAAACATTTTTAAAAGATTTGATAATTTGGATCTCTGTTCAATTCTACTGTAGCCTGCATCTATCTGTCTTTCTGTCTCAATGCCACTGGTATGTGGAGAATAGATTATGGATTTTTATAAACAGCAGGATAAAACCAGGTCTACGCCAAGATTTTCATTGTGCCAACCTCATTTGGGTGGAGAAGAGGAGAGGACATTAGTGCATATTTGCTGCGGCTGCCCTATGTTGCTGTAGCCTTAGGTCTGTGCTGGGGGGGTGAGTTGCAGTGGCTCAATAAGAAGAGCAATGGAATCGTGACAAGAATACAACTACAGTGACATCTACCTCTGAAAAGCAGCACTCCAAAAGGCGAGCCCGTCTCCCTGACAACATGATTTTTTATCATCATAGCATCTCTTATTATCCTCCATCTCAGAGAGAGAGAGAGAGAGAGAGAGAGAGAGAGACAGGGAGAGATTAACTTGAAGAATGGACGAAGAGACTCCCTTTATCCCAAATTGCATTCAGCAACACTGCCACATTCTTCCAAAAGAGCTGTTGCTCCTTTACATATCAATGCTGATCCTTAGGTCTGCAGCCATTGTTGCATGAGTGCCGTATGGACTGGTTGCCTCAGCAAGCGAAGCTGACTGTGGGGCTGATACGGATTCCTCTGGTCCAAAGTCAACTTGCCACATTTCTCATGGTTTATGTGTATGACATCATCTTTCCTGCTCTGTCTAATTATAAACTGAAGCATCCAACATGTGAGTTATTGTTTCAGCTGTAAGTAATAAGAATTTTAAGGCTAAGGCATGATTTATTGCCTGAATATAAATGTATTATATAGATTTTTATACCATATGGATTTTGAACACATTTGTGTCGAAGCAGAAAGACAGATGGCTGATGAATGTGTGTTGTGAGGCAAGTGCTGTACAGAATGTCTCCTATGTTTCAGTTTTAAGGATGGAGAGAAAAAAGTGTGTGCTTGTACTTATATGCAAGTGAAGCTTAGAAATGATGACCACTTGAGGACATGATTACAGGATGTGATAATGAAAGTTAAATAAAAATAAACTTAAATCTTGAATTTAAAAGTGCAAAGCTTACTTAGGGATACCAGTTCATGTCTGTTCTTTTCAATTAATAGCCTAGTACATCATATTTTTATATGTAAATATATACGCTACAATTGACCAAAACTAAATTGCCTGCTGAAATTCTCTGCATCAGATCTCAATTTTGAAGAGGACAGGCCATTTTGCTTGAATTGATTGGATTCTGGGATGCCAGGCAGGGGGATTTCTCACAGACCATGATTGATTGAGGCTAAACGTGGACAGAATGGTCTGAGCCCAAGTGGAATAATGTTTTAAAATGTCATCTCAGTGTCATCCACCCCAGCAGTTGCATAACACAACAGTGGTGCTCTCTGTCAAAGACACATACAGCACTGTGGACAACACCGACCTGTCAAGTGTAACTTTATATGCTGGTGTAGGGCCTAACTCGCTTGCTTATCTCATTCCCACTGACATATAAGGGTGTACAAGGGTGACAAACGGAAAAGAAACGGCAAATCAACTTAAGACAGCGAGGGGTAGAGGGAGGGAGGGAGGGAGAGAGAGAGACAGAGCTGCACATGGAAGAGGGGAATAAGACAACGGAAGACAGGTGGTGCTAAAATGAACATTTATAATGACTCTTCGTTGTTGCCGTCAGAAAATAATCTTTAAAAAAATCAATATTAACACTGAGATGCTGACTTCACTGGTAATCCACAGGTCAAGAAACACAACTCACTGATAGTTTTTGTTTACAAACACAATACTACAGTCACATTAAATATTTACGACCCTTTGATTCTCATAATCAATGATGTTAAAACAAATCAATAGTAATAATAATCATAATAATAAAAAAAAGACAAATATTAAACTCTCCAGTCATCCCCCATTCATTTCTGCTGCTCTCATTTATTGACAGTATGTAACATGTTGAAAAGAAACAACTTACTGTATGGTATCCCTGTGGATGGACCATGACTGGCAGCGAAGAGCCTCATGGGGCCTGTCACTGATACATTCAATGCAACATAGAGTACAGACTTTGTTCTTCCCTCTACCCGATTGTTCCATTCTACGGACTTGCTGCCTCTTGGCAGTATCTAGAAACAGATTATATATATCTCTATATATTTATTTGTATATACATTATGCATGTCGAGTTTTGGCATTTGTGTGTTAGTGAACAGTACACAAATATATGGTTACATCTGAGTCTTTGTAAGGTGGCACTTGTTTGGATGCTTCCAGAGGCTGTCATCGTTTGAGACATATGAAATATGGGAAAGAAAGCCCTTTCATCCATACTGAAAGAACACTGCCCTAGACACTGATGGAAAGGAGAATGAATTCAACCACAGTGTAAGGCTATAGCAGTTAGCAATTTACCAATTAGTGTTCGACTCCTGTGATCTTCTTCTTCTGTGATCTGTGAACAATTTCACTTCATGCTGCCAGTCACGTCATATTTTCACAATATTTTAATGAACTCCATTCCCAACATTAATGATAATAATACTAATAAAAATAAAAACAATTGCCATTGAAAAGTCTTTCCTTATCTTTTCATTCAACATTTGTATCAGCATTTAAGTCCTGTAATTGTCTCATGACAAGAAATCACTGAAAATGAAGAACGCACAAATTTGTTTCCAGAGTTTGGCAATGGAGTCAGTGTTTTTACTCCAGGTAGGCTAAGTGAAGGACAGAAGGTCAAACAAAGGTCACTGGAGTTAAAGTTCAAAAGCTCATGGCATGGACCAAAGGAAAACTGTGCGACAGGTGTTGACACATTGCACATGCCCAGTTCAGGCAGAGGTGTTCATTTGCCATCCCTACAAGGATGTTACAAAATGTGACCAAGAGACCCGATTGAGTTGAAATGTGGAGAACCATCTTACAATAGACATGGAAGAACACACAGAGAAAGAAATGTAGGTTGAGCCAGTTTGAGCAACAAGCACCTTGAGGCCAAAATTTTACTCATGGTACCGCACATGCAAACAGTGCATTTCAATGAACATAAGCTCTTAGCTGACTAAAAACTATTAGCCACAACTGTTAAACATTGGCCAGTCTTGAGCCGAGTGGTTTTGTTTGTGGTTAAGCTTGTATTTTAGAGGTGACCAAAATCAATGCTGCTAGGTCTTTGATTTCCAAAATAATGCTTCTCTCTGGCAGTGGCAGCATCACATCTGCCAGTGAGGTTATGTTTTCAGCTCAGTGTTTTTGTTTGTCTGTCTGTCAGTCAGTCAGTAATATTATGCAAAAAGGAGAGAGCGAGAGAAATAAATAAAAAATAAAAAAACATCAGGCAGATTCTCATGAAACCTGGTGGACAAGTGGAGCATGGTCCAAGGAAGAACAATTAACATTTTGGACGGGATCTGGATCAAGGCCCAGAATCTGCAGTTAGTTTCACTTTCTTTAGTGACACAGGGCATAATGGCCTTGGCAGAGATCTGACCTCTCCAACTGCCCTTGTGTTACATAAACTTAGCCAATGTTAGCTGGTGTTAATAAGCTCGTCCTTTATTCGGTCCTGCCTAATCCATCAACAGCCACTCATTTTGTATGAGTTTGTTGACGTGTGTCTTTTGCTAAGCATCTTCCATTGGGGGATGTGAATGGATGGCTCGAGAGAAAGCCATGGCCAACCTTGGAATGCTCCCGCCTCTGTTTGGCACTCAGTACATGTGAGAGGAAAAGGAGAAGGGAGGGAGGTACAGTAACCACGACAACCATATGGGTCATTCTGTGTAAGCCAGACACTGCTACAGACAAGGACACAGACATCTACAGGCCGACTGTTCAAATCAACTCATTACAGTAGAAGACCTTGACTAGTCCCCATCACACGACATGACAGCGGCACAGTGCAATTTTCACACCAGAAGAAGGTTAATGCCGACTCTGACCACTTCACTAGCAGGTGTAAACAAGCCTGTACTGTATGTCAAGTTCAAAGTGATGCGCAGGCCCCTGGCCACATGCAGGACACTGATCTGACATCAGATATTTGGGCCACAAAACTCAAGCGTGCAGTAATGTGGGTCCCACAAGCAGAACAAACGTAAGTTTGCAGGACGGTGTCACTCCGAGCCTGTGTTAGCCCCGCTGAAAGAGAGAACAGGGCACTAGCTCCAGGCTATATCAAGAAACCTGCAACACCTGTTGATGTCAATTAAAGCCTAATTTACGCGGCTCATCTGTGTGCCATGACACCTTCATGTTCCAGACGGTCAAAGTTCCTCTATGGTGCTACTGCCTCTAGCACAGGTAATACACACGGGCAACGACTGCCATCTCGCCCAATCCCGTGGCAATAATGGAAGACCATGGCCATGTATGCAGCTGGCCACCACAAAAAAAAGCCAATGATGCCATTAATCCCAGTGAGAGAAGCCAAAAGCCAGTTAGTTGCCATTAGTCATTAGTTGCCATGGAATTCTAATGGAATCTGGTGTCTGGAGTGGGATTTAATTGTGCACAATAGTGATATTTGGGGTTCAAATGGGGTCAGCTTCCCCTACAGTTGCCAGGGAGCTAAGTGTCTGTGGCAGCACATTTATAGGGCCGTATCCCAGGGGGAAACAAGTGCTGTTACCTGATATGCGACTCAATCAGAAGACTACAAATGGCCAGAGAGCAATAGTTGCATTCAAGGGCCACACTATAATGACTTCAAAGAGCAAAAAACAACTTTAAGATTTCAAGTCATCGGCCACCAAAATTCAACTATGCTCGAGAAGTCAAAGTAGGATAAATTCAACTGTTCTGCAAGTTGGGAAGTTGACTGGGTTGGGATATGTGCTGACAGAACACATGGAACAGAGGCTCAGATGTACAGAGGCAGACGGATTGAAGCGCACAGGCAGGCCTTTTAGTCCATGGAATGTAGGAAGAGAGCATGGGGAAAAGATATCTCACTCAACTCGGTCTGACCTTCCAGACAGTGGACGCGCACACAGTACAGACACACACATACAATGAGAATATAATCACAGACGGGCAGTTCAATTAGACTGTGGCAACTGACATAAGATGACAGAGGCCTGGGCTCTGTCTATACATGGACTGGTAGGTACGGACAGTCAAAATTGACAGCAGGCAGAAAAATAATCATGCATGCCAAAGCAACGTACTGTAGGCCTAAATAAAGGTTGTCTCCAGACTCCAAACAAATAAATTGGGCATGAACTGTTCCTGGCATTCCGGTTGAATGCACTTAACAGTAGTGCGAAACTGTGTCCTATTCCGGTCTCATTTCACCATAGACTGCTTAATATTCATTAAAATTACAGCCGCTATTTCACAGGATTGCTCAAGCAATGACAACAATGTTCATACAAAGAGTTCCGTGAGGCATAGTGTTACCTTCATTCTGGTTAAAATGACATTTACTGTATGCATATAGTGATTCCCAAAAACAAACAAACAACAACAATAAAAAAAAAAAACAGCAGACAAAGAACAACATGTACACACATCCATTCTACATTTCTCTGCTGCATTTTACCCTGCCGATACAACACAACACTATCTGCCAGTTTTCAGGATTTTCTGACCCAGGTTGCCATGGTTACATGTTTAGATCCATGCACATAGACCCATGATGGGTGCCCTCCCACCTAGCTGCGTGGGGGAAAAAGATATGTAAAAAAAAATATAAAGAACATAAGAAAGTGTATAAATGGAGAGAAAAAATGAAACAGTGCTCTGGAATTGACGCATGCAGACACGTCTCAAAAAGATTTCTTTTTTCTTTTTTTTTTTCCTTTTTTTGTGTTTGTTTTGATTCCCGTCCCCACCCTGTAGTTCACTTTGATATCATGCAATAGAGACGTGCAAAAAGATAACACCTAACTCCACAAAACACACTTTCTTGATCATAAATGGCGGTTAATATGAATACTTATAGTATGTTAATGCCTACTCCATGCCAACCTAGAGAGACCTTATGAAGGAAGAATGCAGTTCTGAATGCCAAAGCCACAAGATAAACTAATGCACAGGATGCATGGACAACACGTGTAAAAACCCATATGGATGCATTAAAAAAACAATCATTATTTTCTTACTCTATGTAGATATGGGGTAAAACAACACTAACATTGCTCTGTGTCTGCCTTAGTTTTTTTCAACGTTATGCGTTTGATTATCTTTTCTCTTCA
Organism: Sardinella tawilis; assembly: GCA_030264315.1. Classification (NCBI taxonomy): domain Eukaryota; kingdom Metazoa; phylum Chordata; class Actinopteri; order Clupeiformes; family Clupeidae; genus Sardinella; species Sardinella tawilis. The sequence goes on from JASCQY010000223.1 coordinate 9,433, forward strand.
ACTAAAAGATATAGACTGATTGGCACTTGATCAATGCATCTACAGGACATATTGGTTTCTAATGCTTGATCACACATCTACTGTTTTGAGAAGCTGCGCATGTACTATTTTGGCACAGGTCGACTTTTATTACTGCGTCTAGGTTACTTAGAGTTACACCTCGCTTCATGCTCTCTCTCACCAAGAGCACTTTTCTAATCAACAGACCAGACATTTTTTTAAACTAAAATATTTTGTATATTTCACTTATCAAATAGCAGCATTTTTATTATTTTTAACTTACAGTTTTACAAAAAAGTACATGTAAACCTATTCATTCAAAATTTGTTTGTAAATTCAAAGGTTCATACAACAGACATAACAAAAACACAAAACTGGACAACATGCTACAATATTGCTTCCAATATTTCTTTACATTTTCTTTATGTTTGACCTAAAATCATCAAAATGACGTAGATATGGACACCAGCACTCCAGAATGAGCAAGTCTAAATGCACAAAAACGATTTTGCAAAAGCTAATCTTAATCAGGCTCTTGTTGGCACTTTCCTCATCCACACAAATATAACATAGTTCACACACTGAAATCCACAGCTCAAGACTGTATTTTTGGACTACAAACTATTGTTTAACTACACTAAAAGTACACATAGACCATGTGACAGGACGGTTTCCACAGTAGAAAAAATGAACTCAGACGGTTCTCAGAGAGAGAGAGAGAGAGAGCGAGAGATAGGATATATTCTGTATAAACGACAACAATGACAGTTGTTTGAGCTTGAGGTCACGATCAAGTCTGTCTCAGACGTGGAACTCTTTCTTGCCTATACAACACTCTTCTTGTCTACTCTCACATTGGCTGCAAGTAGCCTATTTCTCTGTAACAAAAAGTCCCTGTCTTTACAATATTATATTTTTTAGGTAGGACTACTGTGCCAACTTCAGGCTTAAGACAAGTTGAAAGACAGCTACTGACAGGCCTCTCAGCTGACACCATAGGCAGGGATCAATGTGCGTCTTGGACTGGGTTGTAAATTCAGCAGTTCGAAAGGAATTAACACGAACTGAGGTGAATTCTTGAGTCAAAATGTCTTGCTGTCCAGGACTGCACCCCTTCCTGGGAACCAGGACGGTAAATCACTGCAGTGTCAGTGGTGATAATCTGGCTGATGCCTCAGTCAGAGAGCTGTTGCCAGGGGTTACGACCCAATGACCTCTGCCCCTGAAGCCCATGTATCAGCCGTCATTATTTACTCTCTGGAACATCAAGAAGACAGGAGAGACAGAGAGAGAACTAGAAAGACGAGAGAGAGAGACTAAAGAATGCCTAGAGAAAGTTACGGGTAAGAAAGGGCAGAAATGCCAACAAAAGAGTCTTTTGCGAGGAGCGGTGGAGGAAGAGAACAAGATCTCGAGGAAGTATATGTGGGCGGTAGATGTGTAGTAGAGGTAGCTCAGGGGGAAAAACGTTGACATTTGACGTTCCCCCCTTTTTTCACGACATGCTGGGTCTGGAAACTAGACTGCTCTGGAAGAGTTTGGGATGGAGAGGGGTGGTGTCTGGCACCCATGGGAGATGAGTCCATGGGGGCCGTCACTCACCTTCTCATGTATGGTTGTGCTTGAGTCTTTATGGTGGAAAACTTCAAGTTTGCACCCAAACCAGAAAGTACCATGCATTTCTAATGTTGTTCCAGTGCGAGGTTTTGGATCACTGAGGTCTGATATCATGGAGGGTCTTTTGTATAACCATCGTAGTAAGGATTTTGAAGGGAAGGCAAATGGATCGTTTCCCATGTAACCTAACCTCTTCTTAACGTTACAGTTTCACCACGATCAGGCTGTTTAAAAGTAGCTAGGATCTCTCCCTCTCCCTCTGTCTCTCTCCCTCTGTCTTTCACTCTCTTCTTTGTGTCGAGAGAATGCCTCTCTTCTTTCGCAAAGCTGATTATACAGCCTGCCACTAAGGCTGTTGATAAATGTCTTCAAGACTTGGGAGGAAGGAGGGAGGGAGGGGGTGGGTGGGTGTGTGAGTGTGTGTGTGTGTGGGGGGGGGAGATTTAAAAAACAACACGGGATTGGGATGAGCCTGGACACTGCTATGCCACCATAAATAGAAAGGGTGTTCAAATGGAGAGCTGCTAGGTGACGACTGGAGACGCGAGACTGTCGTAGCACGACGGATGACTTTAGCAGCCCCTTAACTGTGCAACATCGTTTTCAGGAGTCGAGCAGGTGCTCCAGGGGTCGACGTGGTTGTGCTGTCCTTTTGACTCATTGCTTTGTTTGGGGCTTTTGCTCAACAACATGCACACACTAACGTCATGTTGTGAGTGTTGGCGTGTGTGTGTATGTAAAGTACATTCCTTATTGGGGTCAAACCCTGCATGCTTCTACAGCATGGACACCCGATTCACAGTGTGGTCAGAGGGGGGAACCCATGTTCTGTATTGTTTTTTTGTTCCTTTTTTTGTTCTTTTTTTTGTATTTTTACATATATATTTATAAGATCCCATATTCCCTTGGTGATCATGAGATTAAAAAAAAAACTGTAAATTAAACTAAATTTAAGAGGATATTTCTGAATGAACTTATGGGTAGCAGCAAGAAAACTGATGTTATTGTTCAGCTTGTCGACAAATATGTTTGAGCCACGACAAAGTATGCGCCATATGTTAAAATGTTAGCCACAGCAACAGCAACAACATCAAAACATGCCCTCACGAACTGGATGGATTGTTTTTGTTTTTTTTTGTTGTTTTTTTAATCTGGGTATGTCTACTGGGTGTACATACCATACATTGTGCACAACGGTCAGCTAAGTGCCCTGACCTTTCACTCTGTTGAATTGAGAAGGTCATTCAAAGGGCATTAATGTCCCCTTGCCTGCCTTACAGTGCATATTTTTTTCTGAAATCTAAATAAGAGTTCCACCTGCTTTTCAGCACTGAACGTTTGTGTAGTGCTACATTCACATTGGAAGTTCCCTTCAGTGGTGATTAGATACCCCACAGCCCACCCACCCCCCTCGTCAATGCAGATGTGAGGTACAACAACCTGAGCTGCAATCACAGGTGGTAGCGCTAAAACGACACATACACACACACACACACACACACACACACACATACACACACACACACACACACACACACAAAAAAGAAATCTTCCACTACCATTGGAGAGCAAGTTTTGCTTTCAAGAGGGTCTGGACGTGTCAGGTCTGAATCACATGAGTCTGCGTTTGTAGCGGCACGCAGAAGCACAGCAGATTAAATCGTTAGTAGGTTAAATTGCTGAAGATAAAAGTGTGAAGGTTCATCTCGTTGGCATCCTCAAGGTCTGGATCCAGTCAGTCACAACAGATGTTGCCATTTTCTTTCCCCTTCCATTTAATTTCACTAAAAATCTTGGATGTGTGTTTCTGTGTTTTGGTTTTCCAAACACACATGTCAGTGTAGTCCCTACTTCTAACTATGAATCAATCAATATGAGTTAGTAGCACCAAAATTGGGATCCAGCAACTAAGCCATAAGTGTTTTCTTTTCTGAGGATGCTGTTTGTTTGTTTGTTTGTTTGTTTATATGTCATGTCTCCCTTCACTTTTGCTTTGAGTATGTTTGAGTATGTGTGTGTTTGTGTGTGTGTGTGTGTGTTTGTGTGTATGTGTGTACGCGTTTGTGTGTGCATCTGTGTGTATGATTACATTCCTGTCCTTACCATAGAACATCGGACCCGTGACCTCATACACAGTCTCTGACCAGTAGCGACTGAGTTTACATTTAACCTCTATGTTACACACCAACACAACATTTGATCCTCTTACATAGAAAAAAAAAATAACAGTAAGTCTTTACATTCATGTCAACCTGACAACACAGGTTATTTTAAGTAAATCTAAAAAGCATATGCTTAAAACCATACTGACAAGCAAATGATAGCGCATGTTATCTCAATGACCCGATAAAAATCACTTAATCACGTTAACTTGAAACAAGTAGTGTCCGCGCACAGTACACGAGGGGGACACTCTGATATGGGAGAAGCAATCAGAGTCACTTTTGAACGCTTCTTTTCCACAACATCCGTCAAGCTTGTAAACAACACAAACTGCGCCATACACGGTTGAATGCATCCGGAGATGCTGAAGGTAAGATATGGACGAGGCTGAAAGCGAAACCTGTGAGCGGCTGAAGACTGTGGCCTGTGTGAGCCCCAGGAAAGAGACAGGAGCTAGGTACCTGAAACGCAACGGTAGCTGTTCAAAAGGAGCAGTAAAACGGAAAGGATTATTGTTGGTGTGGTGTGGAGATCGGAGGACAAAATCTGGCGGTCTTGCACCTCGACCCTGCGTCGCGACAGGGGACCAAATGTTTAGACTAACACTTAGACAACTTAGAGGACTGAACGCCACTTTTAAAAAGGAAGGAAACAAAAAAAAAAACATCGGTTTCAATCAGAAAAACAAAACATATTCACATATCAAACATTCATCTCTCCCCCACAGCCCGCATCCCACCCTCACACCGTCACTATGATTCGCTTCGCTCACTCGGCTTCCGTTAGTCCTGTTTAACGTGGGCTCGAGTGCGAAGCTTGCCCATTGCAAATTGCCCCATGTTTAAATACCTGTCCACCCAGCTAATGTCCCATGTCTCGATCGTCTCACTCCGGGTCCTCTCTGTGTCCCTCAGGCCTTCCTCCTCCCCCTCCTCGAGTCTCCTTTTAGCCCACTTTCTGTGGGTTGGTGGCGCGGACGCCTTGCTCGTACGTGATTCGCTGGCTGATGAGATACTGGGCGGCCTGCGTGGCCGCGGGCGATCCGGTGATGGTCACTTTCCGGTTGCGGGTGCCGGGGATGAACTCCCCCTTTTTGGAGATCTGGATCCGCGCCCCCGTCAGCTCCTGATACTCCACCAGTGTTTTGCCGCCCTTGCCCAGGATGGCGCCAACTAGGTTCTCCGGCACGGCGATCTCCACCACCTCCTTGCCGCCCTCCGTGAGCTTCTCGGTGCCCAGGAGGGAGGACGCCACCAGGGGGGAGGACGGATTCAGGTAGCCGTTGGACGCCCCGGTGGCGGCAGCCAGAGAGCCCAGGGAGAAGCCCCCGAGGCTGGGCGCGGCTGGATGGCCTCCCCCTCCGGAGGCCTCGCTGGCGTAGGAGGCTAGCAGGTTGGCGGCGGCCGCGGCCGCAGGGTTAGCACTAGCGGCTACCGCTGCTAGCACGCCCGAGGCGGCAGCGGGGTTGAGGCCCAGGCCCAGGGTGTTGGTGTTGTAGCCGTAGCTGGCCAGGGTGTTGAGGGCGGAGGTGATGGCCAGCAGGTCGTTGCCGGAGAAGCTGGACATGGCGGTGGGGAAGCCGCCCATGCCGGCTAGGCCCGCCTGGCCCAGGAGGGTGGAGGCGGTGGCGGCGGCGGCGGCGTTGGGCAGCACGTCGGCCGTGTTGGCGTACGGCGAGCCGGTGGGGTTGGAGTTGGCCACGGGGCCCGTCACGTTGGAGTAGCTGATGTTCAGGCAGCTGCTGCTCTGCGGGTCCTCCTGGATCTTCTGCACGATGATCTCCACCGCCTTGCGGTTCTGCTCCGGCTCGCCGCTCACCGTCACCACGCGCTCCTGCAGGTTGATGCCCTCGGGCTTCTGGGAGAGCTGCACCCAGGCGCCCGACTGCTCCATCACCGCCTTGACCGTGGCGCCGCCCTTGCCGATGATCAGCCCCGCCGTGCTGTTGGGCACGATGAGCTTAGCCTGCACACAGGACAAGACAGACAGACAGACAACAGACACGGGGTAAACAGGCCGGCGCTGGAGTGAGTGGAGGTACCGTGGGCCTACTTTAGAGGTGAAAAACAGAAAGGGGGAGCAGGAGGAGCGGGTGATTAGAGGGGAGAAATGACAGAAATGCTGATGCACTGAGGTGAGCATGGGGCATGGAGACACTGTTGAGCAGAGAGCACGTCTCCCACAGTCAGTGTGTCTCTCTGACTTTAGTCGCACTCCACAGCCTCTGCTTAACTCAGCCATTTGTTGATCCCAGGGCTTATGCAGCAGCTGCCTTCAGTTCTCTCTCCCTCTCTCTCTCTCTTTCTCTCTCTCTCTCTCCCTCTTTCACTCTCTCTCTCTCTCTCTCTCTCTCTCCTTCCCTCTCCCTCTCTTTCTCTCTCTCTCTCTCGGCCTGGGACATGGAAGATAAAAATAACCGAGTGCCCTCACATTTTCCTGCCCCACAGAAGGTTTTAGTCCGTGGGGAACCACCCGGGCCAAGGCCTGTTAATAGACTGATGTGCTGAAGGAAGGTCTGCTAAGCTGAATGTGGTCTAGTGATTGTCTGACCACTTTCACTATACTATTGCGACTGGGGTGCCAAGCCACATTAACTATGAATTCAAAAGGATTTGACAACAGTGAGCTGCCTTTTAGGACATGCAGTTAGACGTCTATAGTTCATCAACTCTTATCAACTCATGAGAGCAGACATGCATATTTAGTTGACGGGACCTTTAGTATACATTAACCTTAGAATTCATGATTTTGTTTATTCTTCTCATTAAGATCTGCAAAGTGAATAGAGAATAAATGAATAGATAAACCCCAATCATTTTACTACACGTTTTCATACACATTGAAGCTGAATTATTTCCATAGTGCTTGATGACAGTTCCAATCATATAATATGATTATTCTTGTGTTTACTTTGCATTAAAACACAGGTTTGATATCCCATTGTTCGTCTGTAGAGTGTTTGTATTCCACTACCTACCTCCCATGCATACTGAGAGCACTTGTTTCTGCTCAGCCACTATACTGTTACCTTGTTGCATAGCAACAGACCTCTTCTTCAGCTACGAACATTTTCGGTCGCGAGACATCATTTATAATGAAGAAAAAATATATATTTCATAATATTCTCATTTACTTTGCGTTGCAGAAGAACACTCAAGTGTGGTATGATGAGAAAAGCGATTACATGCTCAGCAGAGTAACTTCAGTAACTGATCTCAGGACAGCTCATGTGCTAATATAGTCAGTGCAGTTCTCTTTTACACTGCTTTTGAGAGCACTCACTCCAGTATGCCAGTAACTTCATGGTATGGGCTACCTCTTAGGCTGTGCATTATTACATGAAGATTGTACAGTATATTGTCACTGCATCTTGCAAGAGAAGCTGACACTTATACTGCATGTTCTCAGACCTCACTTATACTCCTGTAGCTTTGCTCAGAGCCCACATCAATGTTGCATTAACTCTGTCCATCTGAAAGGACGATCATAAAGCATTCTACAGCAATCACTGTCAGCTTGTAGCAGTGATATTATTTTTAATGACAGCCTCTTCTGTTTTATTGTCTCAGCAAATCCTGACACCAGTGGCCACAGGTCTAATACTCAATAAGAATCCATGATTGGATTTGTTAGCTCACGTAGATTAAAAACTATGCAACATTTATCCACAAAATGGACCGTTACACATTAATGTCGGTTGTTTCCATTTGTCCATTTCTCAAATACTTGTCAAGTACTTTAATTTGCTGTGCTTATAATGGCTCACAACAAGCTGTAGCCTATAGCACCTGTCCATTATTGCAGTACACAGTCTTGTGTGGACCAGCTGGAGGAAACCTGGAGACATTATTTTATTCTATTTTATTTTATTCTATATTATTCGATTTTATTTAGTTTTATTTTATTTTATTCTGACCAACACATGCAAGTCTGATAGCTTCACTGATATTTCCTTTTTTTACTGTTTACTTGTGAGTGAATGGTATTGTTTATGAGTTTACGCATATCTGATTTTCGTGCAGGTGTGTGTGTACAGCATGTGCTGTCATCTGAACTTGCAAATTTGTACTCAATACCTGGGGAATAATGGCCATCTTCCAGGTCTGAGCATCAAATGCATTGAGTAATTTGCAGGCTGGGGCTCGATACTGAATTCTTAAATTGATTTAGCTCTGATTTGCAAGGTGTGAATTGGATTCGATTCTTCATTCAATTTCATTTGATTCAATCCCAATTCATGTACAGCTCTATTTTTTTTTTTTGGCCCACCACCACCACCCCTCTTCATTTTTTAATCAGAACTATTTACAAATTATCAATCATATTCATATTCAAGTGTTACACATTTGTTTCAGAAAGGGGGGATTATAAATATACAGAAAGAGCATAAAAAATGTCATGTAGAGCTCTTGTCCATGAGTGTGTGCAGGGTGGCCCACCTGTTTGACACGGTCGGGGTTGACGGTGGTCTGGGGCTGCAGGATGCTGACAGGCTCGGGCTTCTGGGCATTCTGGGGCATCTCCCTCACCTTCTCCGCTATGAAGTTGTGCACCCCATTCAGGGCCTCCACCGTCCCCTGGATCAGGCAGACGCGTTCAGTTGTTCCTGCGTTGTGTGTGTGTGTGTGTGTGTGTGTGTGTGTGTGTGTGTGTGTGTGTGTGTGTGTGAAGGGCAGAAACAGACACATGACTGTCAACCACACGGTCATTTCAGACTGCATTTCCGTCAGCTGCTCACAGTGCGCAGTCATTCCCTGAGTCCTTTCAAAGGGCTAGCCTATCAGATGTAATATTCACACAGATAGCAGGAGATGATTCAAATGATTTCTGTCATCGCTATTTAGAGGCTTCAGGCGCTGATACAAAGACCATATTTTCCTTTGGCGTATATTTGTGAATGAGACAATCACGCTGATGGGAACTGATGGGTCACATGTCTCACAGTTTTACTTGTTTGCCCTCATCTGGCGTTTTTCTGCCTGCCTGCTGCCTTTGAGACTCAAGGCTTTCTTTCCCTCCACATGATTCACACACACAGCCGCCACAGAGCAAGATGACTGCCTATGCATGACAATGTTTTGAAAGCATGCAATTATAATATTTGGGCACAATGGCTTCTTCCAGATCTCAGCCATCTCAGCTATCTAACCACAATGGCAGGACACGTACACACACACACACACACACACACACACACACACACACACACACACACACACACACACACACACACACACA